>JAPYZD010001331.1:0-21748 GCA_030522725.1 Ichneumoninae sp. B BG-2022a
AAAACTGAAAAAAAGAACAAAATAAAAACACAAAGACAAGAAAATAAACAAAAAAGAAAATTAAAAAAAAAAAAAAAAAAAAAAAAATCATTTTATGCATACCTTCCTCCATGACAAAGTTCATTAACCGATTTTGTATTCTCATAAAGTAAGCTACTATATAATATAAAATTTAAATGGTCCACATTTCTTGTGAAAATTGGCGGAATCAAATTTCCACCATTCGTCGTTTTGAGGCTATTTTTAATCTATTTTTCGCCATTGATTACAAATCCGCAACTTTCTTCACTCCTATCGCGACATTTCATGCAGAAACTCGTGTCGAACGTATAATACACAATTTTCAAAAAATTTAGAACAATGTTAGTTTCAGAAAATGTATACAATAAAATGTATTAATTCCAAATTTAATACCATACATTGTACAGTATTGGTCTATTAATTTTTTAAGTATGAACTCCATACCTCCATGTTTACTCGAATTAGAGGGTTTTTTCTTAGTAATTTTTCCAAAAACTCAAAATCTCATAAATCTGACCGTTTGACTAGATTCCGACCAAATTGAATGCCAAAAGTTCTCCATTGATATATTTGTATGATTTTTATACACTTTGAAGTTTATAGCTCTAAATTCCCGAACGTTTATGACTCCACGTCATGTTTTCAAGAAATTAACATCTCTTAAAATCACACAGGCGCGCGCGCGCGCGCGCACACGCACGCACGCACGCACACATACGGAGTGGCGTGCGTTAAAAATAACATTTCTCCACATTTTAGATTATTTTAAGTGCTCTAACACTAAGATCTCGAAACATTTTTTTATTTTTTACGACAACATAGCTTCCTCTATGAGGAAACAAAACGCATGACATATATGAACAGACTAGTTTTTTTCATAACGAAATATTGAAAATCAACTGCCAACGTTTGAATCTACTTTTGGATGTAATCTATAAAAATCTGTACTTAGACAACGAATGGAAAGAGGATGGGAATTGGATATGGAAAAAAGTGATTTTGTCGAGCATATCTGTTGACAAGCTGCATCATCTTATGAAAACAGAAGTGAAGATACTCACCACTGGTTTTGTTAATTCTCGGATCGAGAGCGCTTCTCGATTCGCGAGGGTCCCTTGGATCTCGACCAAATCTGTCGGCTCGTGGGTCCCGACCGAAGCTAAAAAAGTTTGCAAACACTTTAGTGAAAATTGGTAATTCGTGACAATCATATGACAATTAATCGTAAAACCTCTCGACTCCTTCCACAGGAAGAGTGCTGCAAAGAAGAGCAGAAGATCTATTTATAATACTGAATATCAATTAACGAGATACTCCCGATTATTTGACGATACTAACGTGTCGGGCATGTTGAAAGGTCCTCCAGTAGCGACGACCGGAGCGATAGCTGCTGGCGCGCTAACCGGAGCGGGTTGTGACGGTGGTGGTCCTCGCAGGTCCTGGTCCATTCTCGTTAATCTCGGATCCATTTGCCTGTCCAGAGTCCGAAGATCGACGTCTTGACCTAACGAATTTAGTACTTATTCGAGTTTACAAGTAACGTAGGAGTTTCGAATGTGTCGCGAGTCTTTATATCGAGTGTTAACAGGCCATCAAACGGGGGCGATCTCAATGTTTTTCACTTTTAACGATCGGTACGCATGAATTTGCAATTTTGTTCATGATGAACACACACGGTGATCAACAAAATTCCTGCCAGGAAGAAACGTCGGACGTATCATGCACGAGAAAAGAAGTAGTATATGTGAAAAGTATATTAAAAATATCACATTTTTCGCGGGGAAATATATTCTGTATAACATTGTATAGTTTTCATATACGCGAAAATATATTTTCCAAATATTTTCGCGGATATATTCGTCTGATTTATCTCATAACATATGAATTATATACAATTTATCGTGAAATGTCTATTTAATATATGAACAATATATTTTCCCATACACTGTCTTCTATAACACACATGTTAGGACAACGTTTTTGTGGCTTTGTCAATATTTATAACTCGTCGCTATGAAAACTTTACTAACAACAGTGCCAATCACCGTCACAAGATAAGAACATGAGTATTTAGTTTAATTTTAATGCGTCCGTTAAGTGCCAATTTCTTAAGTGCTATATCGATACGCGCCAAATTTCCATAGAGTGAAAATCAAATTTTTAAAGAGATTTTTCATCAACTGTAGCCGTGAAGAGTAAATTATAAATTGAGGTTCGCATTAGATTTTACTGCATTAAAAGGCTAATAATAAAAGCGTACCAGCGAATATGGGTGGTGGTGGAACAGTTGTAGTCGCCGGTCGCGTAGGGGCCCAAGGCTCCTCGATTCGCGTCGCAAGTCCATGAATCGTCGGTTTATCGGATGGAATGAGAAGTCCCGGTATTGGGTTTGCTTTATGCAGCATGTTCACCGCTGTGTGTGGATCCACTATTCTCATGACGACTTGAGCCTGGAGCAACGCGTACGCCAGTTGCGGATTCTGCAGCAACATCTGTCGCGCTTCGTTCGGATTGTTTTGTACGCACAGCTTCATCTGCTTCATGAGTTCGAACATTTGCTCCGGTGGCAAGGAAGCTACCGCTTTGCTTATGGCTTCCGGAGCTTTGTCAGCCTGCACCACCTCCCCGTACGGGTTCTCCGTGTTCTGACCCTGCAACAGACTCTGCATCTCCATGCGACTCTTCTCGGTGCAAGCATTGTCCACTCGCAGTGTCCGTCCGCCAATCTCGTACCCATTAAGGTTGCGCATCGCGCTCAAGGCGGTCTCCTGGTCCTTGTACTCGCAAAATCCATAGCCCTTTGGTTTTCCAGTTTCGCGGTCGAACACTAATCTGTTGATTTAAATGGACAATGTGAGTAATCATATAAATGAATAAAAGTGTTAAATTCAATATGAATATAATTAAATGCGATTGACGGGGTGGTAGACTGAAAAAACAAAATGTTTGTTTGGAAAGCAAAACCAAATATTGTCGTTCTCTCAGAAGTGTCATTAAGTTTTACGTAAAAAAAAAAAGAAAAAATTCATCACAACGAAAACATATTTTTTATTCTTAGCGAATAATCATGAAATATTTTTACCGAATTTTAGAATTATTTAAGAGGAAAGTGAAATTTTGTTGGAAGGCAGGAAATTTTTCTGCAATAATACAATCTATTTCATGGCGGGATTAAAGAAAGGTGTAAAATAATGTTTCCTAATTTTTTACGCTTTTGCGCATAGCTTTCTCTGACTAAGTTAATGACTTAGTCTGACTATGATTGTTGTAATATAAAATTTGAATGGTAAAAATTCATCAACAAATTTATGGTGAAAATAAATTAGGTCAAATTACAAAATCTGCAACTCATTTCACTCCTAGCGCGATATTTGATGTAGAAACTCGTGTCGGCTGATAAAGAACATTTTTTAATCAAAACAATGAACAAAATTTAAATGGCTGGATCCATTTTTGCCAAATATGGTAGCAAACATTGCGCATCCAATAACTCCATGCTTCCATGAGGAAGCGAAAGAAGCTACGCTTATATATTATGCCAAAGCTTTGCAGTCAGTTTTCAAGTCTACAGTTGGTGAAATTTCAACCGCGCTAACAATACCAGTGCTGGGCAAAGTACCAAAAAATACTTCAAGGACAAAGTACAAAGTATCACAAGTACTTTTTTCAAATACTTTTCATCATTTGATTCGTAGCATTAAACGTTATCTAGGCTTAAAAAAAAAAAAAAGTGCAAAGTAATGTGCACATGGCTTCCTCATTTATTACAATTTTATGCATAGCTTTCTCTATGAGAAACTCCATTGATCGACTTTGGCTTTGTCATACAGGAAGCTATGCTTAAAATTGTAATGAATAAAGAAGAGATATACAAATTACTTTGCTCGTTATTTTTAACATTAAAAAATATTGGCATTACATAATATTCAAGCGGTTAAAATTCACCGAGGAATTCATTGTCACAAATCGCTAACAGAAATTTTTGTAATTCGTCGTCTTGAGGTTATTTTTAATGTATCATCACTTATTTTTTAATTAAATAAAAATTCATAAAAAAAAAAACAAGGTTCCCGATTGTAAAAAAGTGACCCTTCATATTTTTAATGGAATAGTTTTTCAATAAATTCTCATTGAAATTATACCTATTGAAAAGTTTGAGCAGATAATCGTATATCAATAGAAAAAGGATGTTATGGTATTCATGGAATATCCATAATGCAAGCGTGTACTCAAAAAGTATTTGTACTTGTTGGTACATAAAATTGTAACAAAAGTACTTTTGACGTACTATAAAATACTTGTGTACTTCAAGTACAAACTTGAAGTATCAAGAACGTATCCGCTACTTCAAGTACTGCCAAGCTCTGGAGAATAGAATGCAATAGAATGCAATTCTATGGCATCCGATACCAAAAGGGTATAGGATGCCCGAGGAATTCTATTACGACAAAGTAGTGAATGCAATTGTAGGTTATCTTTTTTCAAAAATTTTAATAAAATAAACGATAAAGAAACATTGATATATACTTGAACGATAGAACTGGTCCGACTTCGCTGAATATGTCCTTCAAATTTTCCTCCGTAGCCTCGTATGGAATGTTTCCGACTGAAAAACGAACGAGGCATAAATGTAAACAACGATCGAACTCGGAAATACGGTAATTCACCGAAAAACCTTGGTTAACTCACCAAACACACTACGCATAGACTTATCTATTAGAGATTGATCCGTTATAGTTGAATTATTCATTGCGACGTTTTTTTTTTCTTTCTTTTATGTTATATTACTCCGTTTTTGTTTATTTAAAAGGATTAATTAGAAACAGAGCTCTCGATAAGACGCGCAAGGTGGAAATCAGTGGAAACACTGCGAATTTTCGGTGTGATCTTGGGTGGTCACGGGCTAGCGGGGATGGCGCTGTACGGTGATGCTTGAGTAATTGGTCACCAGTGTCGCGTCGGGGCACAAAGGTTATATTATCATTTTATTATGTTTTTTTATTCAAGACCAAAATTTCGGATAAAATGTAAATAGTGAACAATGAAGCTAAAGCTATTGATTATTATTGCGGCTTTTACCTGGATATCCGGAGAATGTTTGGTGTTGACTCCGGTTAATAAAACGAGTGATGCCCAACAAGAATACAGGCCAGAGGGTCCTTTGGTTATGTGCAAATTCCTGTGAGATTTATTGTTTTCATTGACAATCGGTGGATCAGTGAAATACGACAAGTCTGACGTTCCAATTGTTGAGCATTTCGTTTTTACAGGCCCAAAGAGTTCATAGAATGTGAGGAGCCTATCGATCACAAAGGAAACAAGACTGCCAAGGATGAAACTGGCTCTGGATGTGTAAAGGTATTTTTTTTTTTTTTTTTTTTTCATATTAAATTTTCACGTCTACTTGCCCGGTAAAAATTCCGCACCTAATCTGTCTATATTTCCATGGATCTTTATATGCATATATGATCAGCGACAGTGGCGGCGCATTTACATATTTGTGAAAAAAAAATTTGACCGGAGGAAACCGGTTGTTAACTCTATCCGAATATGGGCATTCAACAGAATCTCAACCATAATAACAGTAAGAGTATTGCGGAACTAAAATAAAACTCTACTGGAATCTGGAAACAATGCAACTAAAAATTTATTTTTATTATGGAAGGGTTCAATTTTAATACTGGTAGAGATTTTTTTGAATGCCTATATTGGTAGTCATTAGCAACTGGGTCGCCATAGTCGACCTTTGTAATGCTTCATTGAAATAAAATATATTTTTTCTGTAAGAAAATGTCGATTGTTAATATTTTACTGATGCCGCCACCCAAAAATGTGCTGCTAGCATGAAAAATTTGCTACCTCAGCATAATAGCCTTTTGTTCCGATATCAAGCAAATAAATCAGTTATGGTGGCAAAGTTCTTGCTATACCATTTTTTTTTTTTTGTGTATGTGCGGCAGAGTTTTTTGCTACCTCAGCATAATATAGTTTAGTGTTCCTACATCAAATAAATAAATTAGTTGTGGTAAAGAAGTTCTTGCCGGCCCAAAAAAATTGTTTACTTTGTCTGTGGCAGAGATTTTTTGGTAGTTTTGGTATTGTAGGGAAAGTGGTTTTGTTAATCTAACAAAATGTCGTTCGTTAATAAATTATCGACGAGGCAGCAAGAAAATTTCTGGTTACAGCAAAAAATTTTCCACGTATATGTTATAAACACATGCAGCCATTTTGTAATTGCCCATTTTACTAATAATTTTGGTGTTTAAGGGCATGCGATACATACGTATCGATGCTCCGGTGGTAACAAATCACTTTCCCTATTTTCTCAGTGATGGTTGATGCTCCGAGCGAAAATCAAATTAGGTTATTGTAGTCAATAGATATAAGTATGAAAACTTAATTTGCTTTTGCTCGTCTTATCAATCGTTTTGGAGAAAACAGGGAAGGCGATTTGTTACCGACTGAGTCTGTAGCACATGCCCTTGATGTAAGTTCCATACGATTTTTTTTTGTTCTCTCGTTCTTAAATCATAAAGACTTTTTTATCGCTCGTCATATATTATCTCACCGAGACTTGAATTTTCCAGAATTTCGCTAATAAAACAAAAAAATTCTATAAAACTTCATGTTCCGTTTATGACCGTTTTTTACCTAGAATATTTGTGAACCCTATCGGGAAAACCTCGAAAAACCCGAAAATTTCGAAGTCAGCAATGCGCGATAATAATAAATCTCTCAATGGTTATAAAAAGCTCGCAAGTTCTGTGGCGAAAACTACAGAGGCTAATCTGAAACTATGCAAATTTGGCAACCCCCATTGAGGCATTTCCAACTGAGTTCGGTTATTCGGGTCCTAATTTTTCTTATTAATATATGTTATTCTAGTTTGGAGGCTCCCGCTACGAAGATGTGGAAAAGACTAAAGTATCCTGCACAGTTTTGCCGGACATTGAATGTTTCGGATCGAGAACATTCGACAGGGAAGGTGTTCCCTGCATTAGATACAGTGGACATTACTTCACGACGACCCTGCTGTACAGCATATTGCTAGGTTTTCTCGGGATGGATCGTTTCTGCTTGGGGCAGACTGGCACGGCGGTAGGGAAATTGTTGACCCTGGGTGGCATAGGGGTATGGTGGATAGTTGATGTGATATTGCTGGTAACCAATTCCTTGCAGCCCGAGGATGGTAGCAATTGGAATCCGTACGTGTAGCCGTTGAAATATCGATTTTATTTGCGCATGATCTGTTATGCAAATATGTAAAAAAAATTATTTTTTTTTTAATAAGAAAATTTTTCTTTGATTGAACAAACGAAAAAAAAAGAAGAAAAAAACTGAAATAGCTGTTACCGTGAAATATTTTTGTTGTCCTTTGACAAGTCATGTTCTCCGTTTTGTAATTCCGAGTCAATCGCTATCGTTTCGGTGAATGAAAAAGTCTTGTAATACAAGGTAAGGGTTTCTACTCGAAAAGTAAACCAAGATTTTTCATCTTGTCAACCCTTTAACTGGAACTTTAAAGAACAGTTTCCTCATCATAATAATCTAGTTTTTGTATAATTAAAAAATAATAATAATAATAATTGCAATGTAAAATGCCTAATGCAAATATCCATGCAAACGAAAGATACATTTATAAAAATTACCTTTATATAATAAATAATAAAAAAAAAAAAAAATTATTCAGTGGGAACCCGTATTCTCACTGACTGTTGAAAGAAGCTTAATCTTTTTGCTTAAGGTTGAAAGGAGAAGATTAGCTAATTTTTGACCGATAATTAATATTTTCCACGTTGTTCTTATTATAAGATATCGACACTATGTTCTTATTCGTCCTTTAAAGACAATGATGATTTCACGAAAACCGAGTAGGCATCATTGTAACGAGTCGATTTCACTGGCGAAAAGTGGTACGAAAAACCGACGATGACAAGGGTCGCAAATCTGTACTTGTCGTGTACAGATGTATGTACAGAATGTACTGTCGAATGATAAATAAGAGCGAAATGAAGAACTTCGTAAATGAATTTACATGTATGTAAATATATAATCGACGAGTAATATGTAAATCTAATAATATTTAATACACGTCTGTGACTTGGAAAATAATTTAATGACAGTAAAAAAAGCATCCAGTTTCATTTAAAAACAATAAGTCCCAGAATTGTTAAAAAATGTCTATTATGCTAGTTACTCAGTCAGCCGCAATATTTATTCCGTTCTGCGTTGCCCAATTGAAGAATCATAACTCGTAATCATCAGGATGGTAAAGTTCACTTAGAAGTCGATAAATGTACGATGGTGCATTACCCCCTCTGTAAACAAGAAATTTTGTGTAAATCCTCGACTTGTAATAATACATATTTCATCGACGAGTTAATAACTTGGAATTCGGAGGATTAAAAATTGTACTTACTGTACTCTTGATAAATATCACATACAAGGCCGCAAAGGTGGGTATACATACGTGTTGGAAATGAATAACGTCACGAGCTCCGGTGGAACGTAATCGAAGACAGGATTGTACGCTTGAATTTTTTCCATGAGAGGCGCGTTTGCTCCGTCGATAACTCTTTGGGTCGGTGCAGCGTGTCTGTTGAATCCGTCTTGCTCGTACGAACAAAGATAGAGCGGTGATAATTTGTACAGCGGCAGCAATACCATTACTGGTACGGAGTAATGCTTCGCCGCTTGTGCAACCGTGTGCGATCCCGTTATTGCTTTCAGACCGCCGTTAGCCATTACCGTATGAGTGCCGATTATGACTTTATTGACACGAGACATCATTGCGAATATCGCCGCGTCCGAGATGAGGGTCGTTTTGATTTTTGCCTTCGCCAGATTCACTGCCATTTCTTGACCCTGAAAATTAATAAGAGTTCAGAAAAGTGTACTAATCAATCGTTGAAGATCCTATCACCGATACTTACATTAAGAAACGGCCCACCTTCCGCAACTATGACTTCGAACGCACGCGTCTCCGCTGCTTCCTTGAAAAACGCCTCTACCAATTTAGATCTACCGAGAGTCATTATAATTTCATTAGAATGAATGTGCTCGGACGCCTGTTGCGTTATATTTCCCGCACTGAAAGTAAAATTAAAACAAGGCCATGATATTATTCATTAATAAAGATTCATATAATTTTGACAGTAATAACATATTTTGTTAAAGGTATTTGTCTCACAGAGGCCTGTTTGAATAAAAATGTTTCAATTTTTTTTTGCTTTCTTATAAGGGAAGCTTTGTTTCTATCCGTTCTTATTCTTCGGCCGTATTCTACACCAATAATTTGCGAACAGTTTAATCCTGTAGCCGAAGCCTCAACCACTTCCATCGAATTTTCATGAAATGTAATACCGACTATCTGTTCATCCGACTTTTCAGATCTATCGAGAAGATGTTAAGTACCGCTGTCGGTAAATGAACAGTAATACATTTTGTCCATTGATCCGAACATTTACGTTCTTAAAGAAAGAAAATTCTTACAGAAAGCTGAATTTACGTCTACTTGATTAAATCATTTGCTTTCAACCGAAAATTGTTGGGAGCGGTGAAAAAAAAATTAATCGGTTTTTGTTACCGACCGAGCTCGCGTCGGGCGCAGCAAAAAGATATCCGCATCGCCTTAAGGCAAGGTGAAACAAACTCAGTCGGTAACAAAAACTGTAATGAATGGCATTCAGAGATGGTAGACATTTCGCGAAAAAGCAAAGTATTGCTTTGCGGATGTAGAATTCAATACCGCGTCCAATGATACATCGTTTTTACCCCAAATGTAAACAACTTTTGCATGGCATTGATTCGAAAAAAATGCAACTATCTCTCTCGCTCTCATATGTCACGTGGTACATGTTTCACCTCGTCGGCAATAAATGCTAATAAACTTTTCTCACGGATTCGGGTATATACGGTAAAAAGAAAAGTCTCATCGAAAGCAGAGATGATGTCCGCTTCCGATGTAACGTTTCTTTTCACCGACCATACGAAAACCCGTGAGAAAAGTTTATTACAGTTTTTGATACCGACCGAGCCCAGGATGGACGAGGAGGGAGGTGTTTCGTATGGTCTTGAGGTGAAGTGCAACTCCTCAGTTAGTAACAAACACTGCAATCCAAAATTCTCTAAGACGGTTAATTTTTAGAGAAAAATACGAGAACGGTAAACTAACTATGCGCAGTAATTCTGTAGTTCACTATACTCATCATTTTCCCAAAAAATTAACGGCTTGGGAGATTTTTGGGTTGCGAAATTGCAGCTATCTCTCTCGCATTAATAGCGATTACACTTCACCTTAAGTGAAAGTAAGTCCCATGAATAAACGTGGGACCACCGAAATTATAATGAATAATTACGGGCAAATTTATGCCTCGTAGGACCGTCGAACACAACGCGACTGTTTCATAATTTTCTTTGTGAAGCTCTAGTAAGACGAATACCTCAAGACAATTTACCAGGTTTCCAATTCAACTTCAAATTCATTAATGTGTTCGATCAGTGTTGATTTTAGGGCCGGCACGGATATATTGAAATCAATGTCCTGATCACCTCCGGATGTCAGAATTTTGTGAAGAGATTCCTGCGGATCAGCCTCTTCAGGCTTGTTCTTCAGTTCCAACGTATATTCCTCTCTAATAATGTGCAATATTCTTCGCACCATATTGCCGATGCAAGCTTCCAGTGGAATCGCATCGATTACATATTTTCCACTGACAGCTATCAGCACCATAAGTTTTCTAAAATTTTTGAAATTTGTGACTATAATTAACAGTGATAATTTATTTACTTATTATTTATTATTATGTTACATATTTATTTTATAAATATCTGTACAGTAGAACCGCGATTAATAAAATCAATTGGCGTTAAGCCTAATGCTGATTGACGACAATTCAGATAAACAAAATTAAACTAAACTACTGTATAATGTTATTCTCCGAATTTATATTCGGAGAGTAACATTATGTATACACTTTTATTACATTTAAGTCGGTGTAAGCATAAAATGCTTGGTCCTGAGATGCACACAGTGTCTCACAATAGGCATTTTTACCAAACAAATTTAACGTTTGTTTCAGGAGAAGGAGCTGCATTCTAAGGCAGCAAACCTCCTGTTTCTCGTTCAAGCACTGTAATGTATAGACAGACGATACAAGCCGTGACAAAACTTGCAACAAAGTAATTGCGCTCGACAATGAAATCGCATAAAATTTTGCGCCATGCTTCGGATAACAATGTGTTCCGATAACTGAGATTCTACTGTACAAACATGAGTCGAGAACCATTTTCATTCTGGGGAAAATTTGAGAGAAACATTATACTGTAACTTACTTAGCCGTGCTCCACTCAGAGTCTATGATGATTTCTTTTAACATCGATACCGTGGCCACGACGATGTCGTAGGTGCCACTAATATTTCTGTCGTTATAAATACAAGAAATACATATAAAAAATTTGCCCAAACAAATAAGAATATCGAGGAACCTGACGGAGCCAAAGGTTATGCCAATAGATTGTCTCACCTGTAATTCACATCCTTGACTAACTTAATAGCTCTTTCGTGAACGGCCTCGTCCGCTGTTACTTCAACCATTTTCGCTGACAAATTATAGTCTCGTTTAAGCAATATTCCTTTGTTAACTAATATAATATTTATAAGGGAATCGAGGTATTATTTCCACCGAACACGTATAGTGACCGTATATATATATATATATATATATATATATATATATATATATATCGGTAGCGATTTATAGAGAGGTCATCGGATGAACAGCAGCGCTCGCGGTATATAATATAAGCTTCGAAAACCATGTATAAACCATGTAAACGAGGCATTGTATAGCAGGTAAAAGCAATTGTAGGTAATTTGTTATCTAGCTTATCTCGCGAACCATTGAGGCGATGTGCCATCCCACCCTCCCCGCCAAGCTCCTGTCAGGTCGGTAACAGAAACTGTAATTACATATTTTCACGAGTCCTGACGATTTCTGATTAAGGTGATGTATGTGATATTCCCGCCCACCTGTCCCGCACTCAGTTGGTATAAAAAACTATACTGCATGCCATTTTGAGACCGGAGACCGCCGAGAAAAAAGAAAATTGTCTTTCCGTGCATCTGCCGATTTTTCACGCAAAGACAATTTGCACTTTCGTTGGCGAACCGCGGTCTTAAAACGGCATGCAGTACAGTGTTTGTTACCGGCGGCGGTATTTCACAACACCTTAAGAGAATGTGAAACACTTATGGAGTGCGAGAGAGATAGCATGAGTGCACGTGTTTTTATTCACATGCACTTAAGGGGAAGTGAAAACCGAAATGAACTTTTCTCGAGGGTGCTAATTTTTTTTTTAGGAAAAAAAGCAAATTCTGGCCGGAATTAATATTTTTCTCAAAAAAATTAGCACCATTGAATAAAGTTTATTTGAAAATTGCAACTTAGGGGGCCGCGGCCTCAGAACACGAAATAAACACTTCTATCTATCCCTCTCACACTAATTAATCCCGTTACGTGACTTTCACTTCACCTTAATACCGCACGAAACACGTCCCTTCCCGTCCATCCCGGGCTCAGTCGGTATCAAAAACTGTAATGAACTTTTCTCATGGGTTTTCGTATGTTCGGTAAAAATAAGTCATATCGAAAGTGGACATCATCTTGGCTTTTGATGAGACTTTTATTTTGATCGTGAGTGCCAAAATCTAACAAAAGTTTATTACAGTTTTTATTACCGGCCGCGGTATTGCATATGCTCTTAAGAGCATTTGTACCGAGGTCGTTAGTAGAAACTTTAATCAACGTTTGTCACGGATTCTGGGAAGTATGGTCAAAAGAAAAATTTCATCGGAAGCCGAGTTGATAAGAATCGTTTCCGATAAGAATTTTCTTTTGACCATACATACTGACTGTATATACCGACCGTGGTCAGGCGGAGCGGAAGGTCTTTCACTGCTGAAACTTTGGTATCCAAAGGAAATATAGGATTCCACTATGGACCTAATGGACACAGTGGATATATTCTATTTCCGTTCGATGCCGTATTTAAAACACCCTTGAAAGAAAGGCATTATAGTTTTTGTTACCAACCGAGCTCGTGTTGAGTGGGAAGGGCGTAATTACACCATTAATAAATGTTTGTATCTATGCATGGACCATGCATGCATGGGTCTTTCATGCAGCAACAAACCAATGAAGGTTTAAAATAAAAAAGGCCCGTTCTCGAGCTTTATTTCCAGAGACAGTCCACCGAATAAGTTCATCCGCAGCTATGAAATTAGTTAAATGTTTTTTAACGGTATCCGATTTTTATTCATATGATATGATATCATGCCAGTTTCCGAAGCGAATTTTCTTTTGATCAATAGAAAGTAAATACCAGTGCCCACGAAAAAGGCACATTTATTATTACAGTTTTTACTACCCACTGCGGTACTTGACATGCTCCTTAGGGCGCATATTGCGGGCAGATGAACTTGTGTGTGACATGCGCAGTGGCAACTAGGTGCTACCACCACATGGAATTTTATTACGCGTCAATCGCGTATTAGTGTTATGTAGCCAATCGTAGAGTCGTCGCTGGTCGTTCCGGTGCTACTCCCTGATTTGCTTGCCCTCACATCGGCAAGTACGTATGCGAATCAGGCTATCGGCGTAGTTGATGGAGAACCGTGGAGAACCGTAGGTTTTATACAAACTATAAGTGTGCTGAAGTGTGCTTCAAGTGTACGCGTCAAGTGTACGAAACGAGGTTATGAGAGAAAACTTGTTATGTTTTTTTGTGCACAGAATGTCGTAATGGAGGATTATTGACGGCGCTGACACACGTAATTAATTAGGTGTACAACGTGCGTGTTGTGGTCGCCGGGCCTATAATTTTCGAAGGGCTCGAGGCTAAACGGTCGAAATGGTTTTCGAATCGATCGTCGCCGAACTCCTGAACAAGGTTTTGGGTGAATACATCCAAAACCTCGACTGCACGCAGCTCAAATTGAGCTTGTGGGGAGGTAAGTAAGAGAACATGACAACTTTAACTTTCGGATAGGTGAAAATTTTCTACCCAAATACCTTGTCCTCATTATATCCGGTAAAGCCGTGTAACGCGTTATTAAATTACCTATATACACGCAACCTTCAACCAGTCATAGCGAACGTTTCGTTATTTCATGACGTGACATCACCGGCTATTTTTAGCAAAACAATATATACGTAGGGCGGATACCACGTTGACGGATTCTACCGTATGCCCGAGAATTATTACGCTTCGATGTTTATGAATAATGCACGTGTGTGTGTGTGTGTGTATTGTGTTACATATTATGATGAATCAACAAGTGTTTATGTTCTATCCTGTTTGGCATTAAGCCACACATATGTACGGACAACTAAGTCCGGTAAGACAATGATATATAATTTATTGTATCTACAGGTGATGTGGTCTTGACAGATTTACTGATAAGCGAGACCGCTCTGGACATATTGGATTTACCTATAAAATTGGAATATGGACGACTCGGTATGTGGTTGCAATTTTTACATCTCGAATATTTACCTAGGTCCGGCGTGTTGTTTACAGGTTCATAGCCACACAGCTAATTAATATTAATTCAGAAAGGGTGTCGACATTTTTTTTCTACTTCCGCACCAAAAACTTATTGTATTTATCTTTTATCAAATAAATATTAAATTTTATTTTATGACACAAAATTCAAGAAAAAGTTTTCTCTTTCTTAATTAAAAAACGTTTGCTTCATACTTAAATATATTACCGATTGTTGTCAACACTGTTCGTCATAGTAAGAAAATTAAGATTGTTGTAAGACGATTCAATGATTTTTGCTTCCTTGGTGGGGAAGACGTTTTTTTTTTTTTTTTTTGAAAAAATGAAAATGGAAATGAAAGCAAGATTTTTGTGTTAAAGTACTTAAAATAACCTAAATAAGCTGAATTCTGAAAAAATAGAGCATACAGGTATTAAAATGTTTAAATGATTATTCCTTTGCTGTAAAGGAATCTGTTTTCATATTTATTTAATAAAAAAATAATAATAATGAAAATCAAGATTTTTGTCTCAGCGAACTTAAAATAATAGTACTAAAATAGTCTTAACTAAAATATAATAAATATAATATAGTACTAAAATTCTCAATAGCCCTAAAAATCGCAATAGTACTAAAATTCTCAAAGAATGGTGCATATAAATAGTTTTTTTTTTTTATATCTAGCTATATATATGTATATGTTAATTTATCTAGCATATAAGTGACTAGATAAATGTTAGAATGATTTTTGCTTTCCCATATAGGAAGCGTTTTTCAAATAAATAAAAATCGAGATTTTGGTGTCAGAGTATTTGAAATAGTCTAGAAGATTGACAAATGCGATTTTTTAGTCTACAGTATGAGTGTAAATTTCGAGCGATTATTCGAAAATTTTCCAAAAATATAGCATATAGATCAAGGACTTTTGATACTGAATTTGGCCAAAATCGATTGAAGCGGTGAGATTTTGAATTTCTTCTTGAGGAAGTAATGTGCAAATTATATTTTTGCACTCTTTTAATATCCTCCAATGCATTTCTTTCTGATAAGTTTAAAGTGCGACGTCTAAAACACGACTGAAGAATGTACTTTAGAGCTTGATAAAAAATTATACATCGGGTGACTATGAGAAATTATTTAGACGTAGCTTAGCAATCTTCATTTTTGTGTGTGGGCCTTGTTTGATTGCTTGAATTGATCTTGATTGTGCCACTTGTGAGCCCATGACGCAATGAATGTACACCATTATAATCATAAACTTTACTGTGTATCGGATTGCACATTTATTTGTTTATTTATTACTATTTACGAATAATATCCCTTTTGATGCTTGCTTGCATACAAAAATACAATCTATTATAGTGTTTCTCCATCACGATCGTTTCGCGAAACGAAAAATTAGCAAGCGTAAGAAGTCTTGTGCATTGCAGTCGTAGCTGACTTGAGGCACTTCTCTTATTATAGGTTTTTGTTTCGTTAATAAGAACTGTATGAAGCCATTTTGAACAATGTTTTTTTATACAACCAATCATCATTGAGACTAGTGGAAGAGTAACCATAAAACTTTGGGTAGATTTTTTTACTCCGTATTGTTTAAATGAAACGTTATGAAAAGGCGTAAAAAAATTACAATTTTTAATATTAAAAGACCATGGGCAAATAGTCAAATTCACTGTACAAGAAGTCTCTCCTAAAAACTTCGCCTACTTTGATTATTCGGGAGTCGAGATTAACGACATTAAATGCAGGGTAGAGCGGGGCAAAATTGGGCAACGGGGCAAAACGGGGTTTTGGACAAAACGTCATTTTCCAATAATTTTTGGATGCCCGAATTCGCCCTATCAGATACTTCAGGCTTTTCTACCCAATTTTACCACCGTGCCCAATCAAAAAATGATTGGAAAAAGTAGGTTTTGCCCAAAAACCTTTTACCCTTTTACCCCGGTGCCCCATTTTGACCCGCTCTCCCCTACATGAGAAGCATATGGGACGTTCCATATTATATCGAACTGGGTCAGAGCCTTGAACTCTTCGATCTAGTCCGCAGTTATTTTTTATGGCATTCTTCCGAATCTAAAAGACATTCATATTTGTTTTTCTATTTTAAAAAATGATTATGCCGTCCGATTTTAGTGCTGACGTATACATTTTAAGAATGGGGAAAAACTCTCAAATATCTTGTGTCACATTTAATATTTTTTAAACCTTGACCTTGCTTGCGTCGCAACTATCGTGCCTCCAGCTTTTTCCGAAGAAAACTGATTACAGTAGATTATTCCGTTCGAACAGTCCTCTGTACTTGTTTCTACATAACAGTATTATTGGGAATCCTTCAGTTTTTTTCAGGTGATCTTTGTTTGTTTGTTAAGAAATCGAGATTTCATCGTAATTTAGAAGGGATATAGTCTATAGAAATGAATGGACATTCAGTTAAAGTCATTGATTTCTGTAGACATTCTGGACATAGTGATCTCAGACTAATAACTTTATAATTACGATTAAACCTTGATTTCTACTATCTGATTTTGCACCTTAAAAGTGAGTTACTCCATTTCTAAACACTTGGCACCCAGGCTCACAGAGTGACAAAAAATTGTTATAAAAAAAAGAAATATTTATCGGTTGAATGAAAATATACGAAAAATGGGTATCGAAGTAGTTAAATTAAGTAAAGTCGTATGATAAAATACGTCGCATTTTTATTATAAAAAATTATTTCATTATAATCCACAAATTAAATGTACTCCAATCTATGGCGAGCTTCACAATTCTTGACAACAAACGTATGAATTAAATTTTTTCGTTAATCATGATCCAAATCCATTTTTTCAATATAAGGAAAATAGCTTCGAAAAAATCTAGCGAGGTTTCCAGCAATCCGGCTTTATATTGTAAAATGCGACAGCAACAACTCGCAGTGACCGGACCCTAATTTGTAAATTTGTCAGTTACGGTAAATTTCCGTTAACATTACATGTATCATAAACAGTTTTTTAAAATAGTAATTAATATAGGAGCCTCATAAATTGAGTGCTCTTTTTGATATTGATAGTTTAAATTTCTTCCACTATTCTTTTATCTTTTATTTATTGGCGCAACAACGTCACAGGTTTTGACCAACCACTATTTCCACTGTTGTTAGTGGCCAACCAGAACTGTCAACATTTTATTGTACTCTGTCGCATATAGTAAATAACTAACAAAAATTTTTGGGTATGTGAAAGCTAGCGAATCCAGCGTGGTCTGTGTGAAATAGTTATTTCATAGCCACATAAAATCTGAGATACAAGCCTTATTCTGTATAAGCGTTTTTCTGTGAAAAATGACTTTAGCACCAAGTGGTCTACTGTATTTCTTTCACTTCCAAAGAAAATTATTGTAGTTTGAATTCAGACTGTATAGCAGTGAACCTATTGAACGACACGTAAAAAAAAGAGAGGAGCAAACCAATGAATTTCTGTAACCTTTTTTTTCAGGAAAGTTGATACTGAAGATTCCTTTCAAGGACATGTGGAATGGTCAGATCGACGCCATTATCGAAGATCTATTTGTTCTAGTAGTTCCAACTAATCAGGTCAAATATGACGCTGAAAAAGAATCCAAGATCGAACTCGATGCTAAGCGAGCCGAGCTCGCAAGGGTTGAAAAGAATAAACAGTTGGCTGATATTAAATGTAACTAAAGTTTGTACTAAACAAATCGCAGTTGTTTCATCGACTTTGCACCAATTCCAGATGGGGAAAGTATTTTCAAAATTGAAACAGTTTTTAAAAAAATTATTTAGAAAAATACAAATGTAAGAGTTTTATTTTAAGCAACTTTTCACACTTGTCGCCTTCTTGTTGAAAAAAAGCTTGCAAAATTCTGTAATAGTTAAAAGGACATTACGAATAAATATATTTAAAATTGAATATTAAATTCTCATGTCGAAATACATTTAATTAACGGTGATTATCAATGTTTTTCAATTCACAAAAGAATACGTCGGTTTTGAGCCGCAATTATTAACAACTAATTCACTTTGGCATTGGCGCAAAGGTGATTCAAGTACCGCTTATAGAGAAAAGATACAGCCTTAAGGCAATATGTTACGTCCTGCAAAACAGCACAAGACAAAATGGATGATTCTATGGTTGAGAAGCTTATCGCCAGGATGATTAAAAACATCCATGTAGAGATAAATAGAATCCATGTAAGATACGAGGACCATGTGACTTTCAAGGACCATCCATTCTCAGTCGGATTCACATTGCATAGATTTGCCCTGGAAAGTTGCACCGATTCTTGGATGACTACGGGAAATCTCAAAGATATGTACGCCATCCAACAGATATATAAGGTGAGTCCACCCTTTCATGTTGGCTAATATGAATATAGTATATTCGTTCTTTATAGTAGGTAGTTCCTTGCAGTTCTAGCTTCTTAATTGTGCAAAATTATATTCTCGATATATCAATAGACGATATGTTGAGACGATTCATCCAGATTCTGTAGTATGTTTATGTACAGAAGGCTCACCGGTTATTCAGTGGGTCGTGCTTTACACTCTCAAGCAAAGTCATGTATCTCTCGCAGCGCATATATAAGCATAATCTTATTATGAAGAAACAGGTCGATCTTACATTTTTTTGCACATAGATTACACGTGATTTTTACAAGTTTCAGTTTTTTAATTGGACGATGTTTATACATGACGAGGTAATTGTTAATTCAGTAAAGCTCTGCAGGCGGTGTGAATCGTTCCGGTAACTGTGATCTGGAATAAATTTTTTTAAAATAGTACGTCGTTATGCAAGTGCGAAAAAGCGAATTTTCGACGATGGTCGTGAAGTCGGGTATGCGAGCCGGAAGTGATTATCACAGAAGCACAATTCGAAGGCGACTATTCTTCGCGATACGAACTGCTGGCGAGTGCTATCCACTTCCCAACCGCCGTTGGGAGTTCGCGTTTTCGTACCCGTGTCACATACTACTTCTTTTTTTTTTTTTTCCTTTTTTTTTTCAATTTACGAAAACTCACGCTTTTCATGCCTATAAATGATGAAAGTGCGTGAAAAATGTACTTTTAGAGTAACAATAAAACTACCGAATGTCCGGATACGTAAAAAAAAAAAAAAAATTACAAAAATTTAAGTTGCAGCGTGAAAAGTTCAATTTTCTCATTCCCGAAAAATAAAACTATTTTTTAACAGGATGCCAATTTAAGAAAGTAAATTTTTTCCATGTGTCCTGTTTATCGATGGTTTATTATTCTTAAAGTACATGTATTGTTTTCTTTTTATTTAAAATGATGTCAGTTACTATTCACACCGACTGACAATGCAGTGACAATGCAGTGTAGCACTTTATCAACAAATACTTCGTTATGCACAAATATTTTTCAATCAAAAAAGCTTCCTCTACGAGGAAACAAAAACTACTGGAATTTTTACAGACCCTGTGTCAAGTACATGTAAAATTACGACCTTATTCCCTGATACACGGTTAAAAATTTATTTAATTTGTTTAATGTATAACTTCCTCAATTTTGAAAAGTTGCTCGACGAGTTGGCCGCGGCCAGGAAAAATCGTGTTTTTAAAGTGAAAAAAATTGTTCATGAAATGAACGAAATGTCAGGCAGTTTCAATATTCATCTGGGGAAAAGATATAAAAGTGAATAAATCTATAAACTCTTTTTATACCTGTAAGAAATTGTTTTAATTGTTACATTGCTATACATTTTTGAAAAACGAAAAAGAATAATCCAAATGATCCTTAACATAATCTTTCCACCCAAAACTGTTTACTTTAAACCCTTTATAAGTCACATCTCGATTTCCACTTTTAGGCGCTACCGTAGACACACGCGGCCCCCACGATGCCTCCGTTAGGCCCGTTTCGGGCGGTGTGACTTATAAATGACTCAATTTAATTGAAATGATACTAGTTTTTATGTATCGCCTCGACCTTCTGTGGTTATAATGAAATGTAGAATTTGGGGGTATCTATCGATGACGTTAATGCATACTGTAAGAACTTTGGTCAGGTAAAATCGATTAATTAGTTATGGAAAGTCAGGTAATTTTTTCCCGGAATAAAGTAGGAAGAAAAAAAAGCTATTAGGAAGAAATGTATCAATTCTTGTTTATAAAGAATTTAAACTTATGTCATTTTGATTACAGCTATGCACAATGGACGGCTTCGCCGTTTATCTCAACACGAACGTTATGCAGTTCAGTAAGGAGCCGTCAACGAAGTATCTAAGCCTCTTTTCCGACGGTATAGCTACTGCGGATTATGTACCTGAGGGCTATCAGTATAGTAAGTTCAATCGATATTTCCTGTTATGAATACTCTACCTACCCATCTTAAATTCCGATGAGATTCATATAAAATAAAAATACAAATAAAAAAATATATGGCCTGACTAAAATCAAAACAACGCTTTTTTGTGTGTATAAGAGTGGAAGATACCTCCGATTTTAGTCCCGCGATAAAAATATTCCAAATACATTATATATAGGACGTATGAGGGAAGGCTTGAAACTTTGAAATTATATTCTCTACACAAAGATTTTTTGTTTTAATAATTGCGTCGTGCTCTACAGTGTTGGGCCCAATCAATGTCAAGGCAAAATTGAAATTGAATCCCAAGCCCGAAACCGACGGCAGCAATTATACTATACCGAAGGTGTACTTAGATCTGGAGATGCAAAAATTGCGAATCGGCCTCGCAAAGCGTCAGTATCAAACGCTTTTGCAAATGGGCGAAGGGTTGGATCAGGCCACGAAAGCTGCACCCTACAGAAAGTATAGACCGAACTTTACATCCTACAGAGGACACTATCGAGAATGGTGAGAAGTTAATATTTGTCATCCTTACCCCGATCCGATTGAGAAATTTTGACAAATTTTGACAAATTTGGGTTCGCTTCTAGCAGAACCCAAAATAAGCGATAGATTTTTGAAACTGTTTATTCGCGTATTATTATGAAATTTAATTAACATTCGCATGAAAAATTCAGCACAATTTACGATAACGTCTTTAAAAAAAATAAATAAAAAAAATAAAAAAATTAACAATTGTCCAAGGGTGAGCGTGGCCGAGTGGTCTCGGCGCGCGCTTCACACGCAGTACGCCCGGGTTCGATTCCCGGCAAGCACCAAGAATTTTCTGTGGTGTTTTTATCTGCGAAAAAGTG
>JAPYZD010001332.1:0-31531 GCA_030522725.1 Ichneumoninae sp. B BG-2022a
GCTATATCCGAGTTTTAGAGTCAGAAGAAATTAATGGATAGGACGAAACGCCAGAGCGCGCAATGTATCTCGGTGTTTATTTTTCTTCTTTCAATTTTTATTATTATTTTTTTTCTCATTTTGTGTTCCCCGTTTGATAGGCATCACCACCGTGCTGACTCTATCGACGATAAGCCTCGACGCGAGAACGGACTTGCCCAAAGTCCGATACGCGACGGCCCTCGACTGGTTTCTACTGATGAGTTTTGGCTACTGCATCGCAACGTTACTGGAATTCGCTGGCGTTCATTACTTCACCAAGGTAATTGCGGAAACTCATCTGGCTATCTGTATGGACACGCTCCGTTTCTCTTTCGCCTTTTATCGGTACGATTTATTTCTTTTTATTTATTTTTTTTTCATTTCGCCGATCTTCTCTCCTGCCCGCATGTCCGTCTTTTTCAATCATTTTAACATTGAAACATAGCTGGAACCTTTCAATCATATCAACTCTTCACCTTCCAAGCGAAGAAGTGGAGATCGCCAGACCGCGAACCTCAATCAGATCGGGTATTAACGAGAAGAGGTAAAAAAAATTGTGAAAAAAATTAACACAGGAACTATGTATGATTAAAAAGTTATACCGAACATCCGTGCCTAAAGGGTTAATTGGAAAGTTATATGTAATAATTTCTAATCATTTTAGTTAGAGAACACAGTCGACGTTTTTCGAGCGGTTTATTTAAGAAGAACGACATCCTATTATAGTCATGAATACATTTCAACACAAAATCATGGCTTACATGAAAGTGAAAATTATATCTGGTATGATTATTTTATTTATTTACGTGTACTGCCCTTTTACATATTTATAAGTATTATTTCACTTCCTAATAGAAATATATTTTAAAACATCTCCGTAGAAAATCTTCATATAAAATTAACACTTCCACGTACATAGAAAATAGAAAAATGACAATGGTTTCAAAATGATTTTAATGAAATGTATTAAGAATAATGAATGATATCCAATATAAATAGGACATTTTTATCTAATATATGAAAATGAAAATGATTTATAATATATATTTAATAAATATTTATTTTTTCCCATTTGGGTGATAGGTGGGAAGCGGAGAGATACCGATAGACGAGGGCGACTGGGAGGAGTGGGAGGACAACGTTGTGCTAATCGACAACAAGCAGGAAAACCAGTACAACGAATCGTTGAGCCCTATCGTCGCCCGAAGCCCTCAGACCGTCCATTCTGAAACTTCCATCGACACTTCGTCCAGAAGACGTGGCTCCGTCCTGTGCGCAGTATATAACGTGAGCATGTCCACGCCAGTGTGTACAGCAACCCTCTATCTATCCCTGGACATTAAAGTGGTGGCTTTACGAGCTACTCCGATGGTTCGACCAAAGTCCACTCGATTTATCCGTGGGTACAATTTTCGCGATTCAAGCTACTCGACTATTCCCTTATCGCAAACCTCGTTTAGCTTCCAGAATTATTTCGGTTAAAATTTTGTCCACGCTTGCGGGAAAAAAAATTCTACTCGGCGTTATGCATAACCGGTTGGCATTCAGGGAAGCTTGATGCACCACAAAATTGTTTTATTGGACGTGAAGATATACGGCGGATTTACTAGGTCCAAAATATGAACGAACAAACTTGGATAGGCTCGAAGCTGTTCGGACCACCCAAAAAAGTGCCATAAACTTCACCCCTCCATTCAGGTTTCGAAGAGGATAAAATTAGCCAAATCAACTTATAAAAGTTTCTTCAATAGTATCTTGATTATTCGTGCTTGAAACAATTGCCGTAAAAGCTTTAAAACAAGAACGAACAACCTTGAACTAGTTCGAAGTAATTTGGACAATCCATACTGCAGATATAGAACTGCGATATGCTTTATCACATTTTGCAAGCTTCTAGAAGGTAATATTATGCACTTTGGCCCGTACGGGGTCTTTAAGGTAGTACTTGCGCTACAGTCCCGAGAAACGTGAGTTTTGGAGAAAATTTCCAACACTTCTCGATGGGATAAAAGTCTTCAAAAATCAAGTCTATGGGAGGTGTTGCAGAGATTGTTTTTGTGAAATAATAATTTCATTTTGTCATTAACAAATTGAAGATAAAAAATATTATTCATCACATTACCCGGCAACTTAACTATTTTCCGTCATAAAAATAATTCGTTCATTTTTCTGAATAAGTATACATTTTTTCAGAATTTTTTGTAATCTTTGAAAATTGCGTTTTTTCACAGCTTGAACATAGAAAAAACGCGATTTTCAAAGATTAGAAAAAAACCTGAGAATATTGACACGTATTCAGAAATATAATCGAATTAGTTTCGTGAAAGAGAATAGTTAAGTTGGCGCGTAATTTGTTGAATAAAAATTGTTACCTTCAATTTGTTAATGACAAATTGGAATTATTACTTTACAAAAACAATCTTTGCAACACCTCCCATACACTTGATTTTTATTCAGATTTTTATCCCGTCGAGAAGAGTTCGAAATTTTTTCTGAAACTCACGTTTGGCGGGACTGTACCTCAAGTACTACGTTAATGGTCGTTCGATTATTTACATTTACATCAATTGGTTTAAGAGCCATGAAACGACAACAAACAAACCTGAACAAGTTTGAAGTAATATTTGACGTTGAAAACGGTAGATCTGGAACTGCGATTAATTTCCCCACCTTTAAACAAACGAATTTAAAAAACGCGGAATTATCGAAAATGACTTCCAAATATCTCTCGATCTTCGTGCAAAAATTAACCTCCATTTCGATCAAATAGCCGGATTCGACGACTCTGGGAATGAATACGAGATTCTCGATATCCGCAGCTGTAACGTGCAAGCCGTCGACTATGGAGAGACAAACGCAGACGGAATTGCGTTTGCCGAAGTGGCGACAATTTTTGTATTGTCTTGCGGGCGACGACGCTTTCAGGTAGGACTTCCGGTTTGTGACACTACGTCGGACATTTTGGATAAACTGACCGTAAAATTTTTTTATCGTTTTTTGTTTTAATCATTTATTTTCATAGGAGAAGGAGGCAAAGAGAAGCTGCCAGTGGGTGTCGAAAGGACGGCGAACGCATCGAGAGACACATAAACAGTGTTTCGTACATAGATCGTGTTGCCAGAGTCGTATTTCCGGCTTCTTTTACCCTCTTGAACATTTGCTACTGGGTCGTGTATGTCACGTGGCAGGAAGAATTCAAATGGCAGGATTCACCGATCGGTTCCATTTAACAGTCCCCCTCTACTTACAGTAATATTGGTCCACAATATGCAATAACAAAGACCGTTCCAATCGAAGCGCTACAATGTGCGTGTAATTATAGAAATTGTTTGAAATAAATGAGTTTTAACTGTTGAACCTGTATGTTCATTAAAATTCATCATACCGAATAATGTCACCGTTATCCACCGATGAATGAGCGCAATCACGCGCATTGTTTTCACATTTGCGGAACTATTAACGCACATTGCCCGACAATTTCGCAAATACAGTTTGGCTGTCATTGTTATTCTCTTTGAATTGTTATTCCTTCCAAACCAACATTCAGCGAGGGAGAATTATTATAATATTCAAGATTGAAAATATAGCATTTTACACTGTCGTTTCTTTCACTTCAGGTCCGGTTTTCCGTAACGTGTGTGAAGCCAGGAGTAAAATACGAGTCGGCGCTCGAAAAACTATCGATCATAATAAATATCACCTCTAAAATATTAGTTAGTAACTGCAATCGACGAGAAGTCTTTTAATTAAATATTAAAAACGAACGATTTACATCACCCAAGTTGCCAGTAACTTTTGCAGCCATTATTGAAACGCGCCCTTCATTCGCTGTTCTCCGCTCTTATCGTGCACACTTTTTTTTATTGAGGTTAACGTTATTTTCGTTAAGGTTATGTTCTAACCCTACAAGCTAAAAGAAAATATCTTGTATCGCGAATTAAACAGAATAGAACAAACGTCTTTGAATCGTGAGTGGATAATTCGATCTGCAACGCGAGAGAAGAAAAAAAATGAGGCAGGAAAGTGGTTTTATCGAGGATAGCGACAGCAGCGATGTATCCGACGACGATAGTGTATCCAATTCGGACACGGAGGATTCGGAGGATTCCGATAATCAAGAGCCTGCTCCAGGTTCCAGTGCGGCCGGTACAACAAAATTATATGCCTCTATAACAAAATTATATAAGTGTCATTATTTATTTATTTATTTATTTTATTTACGGGACGAACGCTTTTACATTTACAGAGTTTACAGTTCACCTAAAAATACAAATATTATCAAAGATAAACCAAGTGTAAACATGATAACATCATAATATATGTGTTTATTTTTTTTTCTTTATTTCTATTTTGTTTTCGTTGACGGGAAGAACAAAATTTTAGTCCTTTCATTCAATCTTCATTATTGTTTGTTTATTAATGGGACATGTACTTTGGTACAATGAGCACTTTGAACACATGTATACTTTGTGCAGTGTTTAACGTAATAATATCAATAGCCTAAGTGCTATGATCAATACAGTCAACAGAAAATCGATTTGATAGAGACAAAGAAAATGAAGAAAAAAAAATGATATTTCTAAAAATAATATTAATTTTATAACCTTTTTTTTATTTTTATTTATCTGTATAGTCCCCCACTTCTCAAAGCGACTGGCTTATAGCGGGTTGGTTCGGTTGATGCGTAATTCTATTGTTTGTCCTTACGCACCGAGCCAGTGCTTCCACATGTAGTCAGTCTCAGATTTGCTTCGCGGTACCGGAGCTACATGGAGTTTCACTGAGAATGTAAACATGGACTACAGCTATATGACAGTATAGTTGAGGTACAAGCACACCTGTACCTCAGGTATATGTCTGGAGCTATGTTCCATCCATATTTTTATTTCGCAACGAAACGAGGGCACCAGGAATCGAACCTCAACCTGGCGATGCTCTGGTGTAGAGGCAAGCATGCTAACCACTAGACCAACGCACTGGTTCATTAATTATTGTTATTATTATTATTAATATTTACAGAAAGGAAGTTTACAATTTATAATATCTGCATCTAATAATTAATTTAAATTAATTTGATTATCCATCTGCAATCATTGTCATTAATTTTTGTTTTACGTATATTTGGGATCCAAAAGAGGACACACAAGATCACATACTGTGTCATATAACAAATGAAATGTACTGTTTTTTTTTAATCTGTAAAAGGAGTAAACCGTCAATAAATGATCATATTGTATCAATAATAAACACTTAAATGAATCAGGTTAATAAACTGGTAATATATTTGTATAATTAATTTAATTGTTTATTAATTAATTATAAAAATGGATTGTCAATAATTGATTATATTTTTATTATAAAAAAACATACTTTCAAGTTATAAAAGAAATTATGATTTTTGTTTTAATTATTATTGTTTTGTATTTTTAAAAAACAATGTAATGACTTAATATTTATTTTTGTAGATGAAGATCGCGGGGCGCCAAGAGCCGACGGATCGGACGAGGAAGAGGATGAAGTTGTCAAGGCGATAATGCGTTCCAAGGAACTGCATCGAGACCATCCTCCGGCGATAATCGTAGAAGACTATGTCGTAGACGTTTGTTTTCACCCGACGCGGGATACTATAGCCCTGGCCAGCATTACGGGTGATGTCCTGTTGTAAGTTTCTCCATACGGCGACGAGGAGTTGTACAGAGGAACAAATGTAATGAGTTGTTTTTTTTTTGCCGTACAGGTACAAATATTCTAACGAGGAGACGACTCTCGTTTCGACCATGGAATTGCATACAAAGGCCTGCCGCGACATCGAATTCAGTCAAGACGGCGAGGTTCTCTTCTCTACCTCCAAAGACAAATCCATCTTACTCACGGACGTCGAAACGGAAAAGATGAAGAGGGTTTACGATGACGCTCACGAGTTAGTAACTTTTTCTATAGGATAAAAACTTGTTTGCTCTATTATGCCATTGAAAGTGGACGACGCTGTGAAAAAACTCCTGAAAAAAATAATTCCAGGATTTAAAAAGAAAGTAATCACTTATACATTTTTTGTATTCTTAAAAGTACACTGTTTCAATATATTATGAAAAAAAAATCACTCGTTTTTAATTGCAAACTCTGCTTTCAGATATCCGATTTATACGATGACTATACTGAGTGAAAATACTTTTGCGACTGGCGACGACGAGGGAGTGGTCAAATGTAATAAAACCTGTACAATAATTAAGGTGTAAACTAATTTTTGTATGAAAATTGATGTACAGTTGGTTTTATAGACAAACTGATAGATTCAATTTAATACGCAGGAGTTAAAATCAATGCTCGGCATATTAAAATCGAGCTTTTTCGACGTGTTTAATATGCCGATCAATTAATTTTACAACGCTTATCTGTAATAAATTGAATGTATCAGTTCAGACGAAAAAACGTCATAAATTTGTATATTAATCTTGGTAAATTTTTTTTAAGTTTAATAACTTATGAGTTTGAGTTTATATGATTTATTATAATTTTAAAAAAATATCTCCATTCAGTTTGGGACCTCCGACAAGCGGGAAGTGCACCGGTGTTCTCGATGAAAGAAATGGAAGACTACGTGAGCACGATGATCACGAACAGCGATAGCAAGTATCTCGTGTGCGCGAGCGGCGATGGTTCACTGACAACGATAAATATACCAGCGAAAAAGCTGCACGTACAGTCCGAGGAGTACGAGGAGGAGTTGACTTGTCTCGGGCTTTTCAAGACAGAAACGAAGCTGTTGGCTGGCACGAGCAAAGGAAAGATGTACGTCTTCAATTGGGGTGAATTCGGACTCCACTCGGACGAATCTCCGAGCTTGACGAAGAAAGCTATCAATTGCATGGTTCCTATTACCGAACATATCGTCGTCACTGGCGGCGAAGACGGTATACTTAGGTATGTAAAAGTGATTTTTCTGACGTTTGAAAAAATTGTGCAATTACCAATTTAACTCTTTCCCTTCCTATCTTTGTTTGCTTCCTCGTAGAGTTGCCAGCAAGAATGTTTGCCATTGAGTTTGCCAAAAATCTATGAAGCGGTTATTATGTATGAGTTAACTTATACATTTTTTTTCGATTTTTCCAAACATATTCGTTAATTTTCTTTGTTCTTTTATTTACAAAGCCTCTACGAGAAAACCACACAATTTGGCGAAGGGGCTTCGCAAATAAAACTAAATTACGAGCAAGCAATATGAACATTAGTAGTTTTCAGCTTTTTATTATTATTGGTCACGATTTGCTGATTAATTCAGCTCAATAAAATTTATTAAAAAATTATTTTCCCTCGTGTTTAAGTACATGCTAATTTTATCTGTCAACTTTCAGAGCGACGAGTATTTTCCCTCACCGACATCTCGGCGTGGTAGGACAACACAATTTTTCCATAGAATCGCTCGATATCTCGAACGACGGAACTCTGATAGCCTCCTCGTCGCACAACAACGACGTCAAGTTCTGGAACGTCAAGTACTTCGAGACCCTCAACACGCAGGATCGCGTCAAAGGTGGAAAGCAAAAACAATTGAGGCATAATCTACCGAGCAGTAAAGTCAACAATGCTTCCGACTTTTTTTCCGATTTGTAAGATGTAAAAAATCAAAATTTACGAATAATAACGTTGAATGTAAATTTGAATACAAGTATGAATATGTAATGACCTGTTTTTCAAATAAAATAGTAAATAGGTGAAAAAAGGTGCCTTAAATTCGATTTTCCTTAAATTGTGAGCCCGAAGGATCTAAAAATAGGTTTCCATTTCTTATAATTAAGAAAACAAATATGTTGTACTTTCTTACGTATATTTAGTTACTTGATACAAATGCCGATGTAATTTATATTAATATGAAAAGTGTTCATTTAATCGTTCAATCTCTGGTTAATCGCCCCTCAATAATATTTACAAAAAGTGGACGACAACTAATTTGATACTTATTTTCATGCGCGGGATCGACGATTCGATTTTCTTTCCCCGTTAAATTAAAAGAAAATCAAAGATTATCATAGTTTATCGCTTCGAGAATCGTTGTTGATTATAATTCGCTAGTTCCGCGATCACCGTGGGAATCATTCGAGATTACAATGAAATTCGAAAAAACAAAATTCCATTACGATTTCGTTTCGTTTGTTACAAAACCCAGAGATTACGAGCCTCGCCGTTTATCCCCGAAACTCTTATTGCTTCCGGTCTCGATTGAATACTGTCTTAACGCCTTTTACTCACGATTATGTGATTATTTCTTTACCCGACAAACAAACAAAAATTCATTCCATTACTGTCGAAGCGACGGCAAGTTCGTCGTGGTGTTATCCACAACTCCGACGACACGGGCGATACGTAAAAATGTATGCATAAATATAGCTATTATATTTACGAATTGTATAAATTAAATTACACGCCGTTTCTCGATCGAGACTACCTGTCCCGATCGATATTTGGATTACCTCAGCTTCATCCGTCTCGAAACTCCAAATTCTATTGCCTCGTATTCTAGTGTAACTAATAATAGAAATAAAGATATTTTGTACGATGATTATTGAACGCTGCTCGCGCGAGCTCGAGGCTCCGACTCCGTCGTTCTTTTTTTTAATGAGATTTTTCGATGATTATAGTCAAGCAGCTTTACTCTTTCGGGGTTCAAAGTTCATTTGCCATTCTAAATGTTTAAAAAACAAGTTTAAAAAAAAAAAAACAAAACAGACAGCTGTTGCATGAAAAAGCATCAAAGTAGACAGAATTATCGGGCCTCGAGGCGTTCAACAGCAACCGCTGTTTCTATCTTTTTTTCGCTGACAAGGTGGACCGAGGCTTTTAGAAAAAGCTAGAACGGCGTTGATGCAAACTTGCACGAAATTTCGATTACAGCTGTTGTTAAGCGTTGATTATTTTCGGCATTAGAAAACCTTTTCAACTCTATGACCCTCGTGTACGGAATACTGTGATCAGATAATTAACAACTTTGTCTAAAGTCTGAAGGCAACAGCCTCATGTGATTAAAATATTCGCGAATTAAAAAAAAAACGTATAATTAAACTATATAATGACATTTGCCGGATATTCGAAACTTTCGAAATATTGATCTTCGACGGTGAAAAATAAATCAATAAAAAATGCCATTTATCGATGATCGTTGGAGGGTGACGAGCTTCGTTAAATGTCGTGTGGAAAAAAGTAAGTTTTGTTACGAAAAATACGATGAGCTTATCAAGTTTGATAATTGTAACACCGCGAAGAAGACTGGAGTCCGTTTCATCGAGAGCGAAAGGATTTTTCGCTGCTTACTGATGATTCATTTGGCGGAGATATTCGGGTGCGTGATAATGCTGTGGCTGGGAATGTGCTAGTGACGGATGAATTGGCGGTGGAAAGCAACGTACGTGCTCGACGCTCGTCGCGTCGCTGTCACCGCTCTTCAGGTATTTGTTCAGTACTGCGAAGATCTGGGAATTCAGAACTTGGAAGCGTCTGATGCGATCCACCATTCTCTTCAAGTGCTGCAGAAAAGAAACAAATAATTAATTGCAAATATCACAAATAATCCCAGCGGAAACTTACGGACGGCGAAGAAAAAAATGATACTGTTCTTTATTCCGATTAGATGTAACTTACGATTCCTTTGACATTCTCGTCTTTGCCGTCGACCCGCTGTACTCGGAGAATGTGATAACAAAAGTCGAGAGCCTCGAATCTTCTCTGCTGGCCGAGAAGAACCACCATTGCACAACCGGCCCAGTGCAAGCCCTCGCCGAACAATTCTCTGTCGAAGCGTCAGAAAAATATCATAAATGATGTCTTTTCTCCATCATCGTTACAGTTACACTTTCATATTTCTCTACTGATTTTGTTTGTTTTTTTTTTTTTTTTTTTTTTTTTTTTTTTTTTTTTTTTTTTTTTTATTTTTTGTTTAATTTTCTTCTGCCATATCAAAAAAACACTTCAAGGTACGTCTGTTAATTTTTTCAGATTTTTTTAGCACGTTAACTTGTTACGCGAATCGGTCGAAGGTTGCGTTTTGGCAAATGTTAGGTTCTCGCTGAGAAAGACACCGGTAGGACACGTGAAGGGTTAAGGGGAACTCCGGATGCTTGCTGATTTCGAGGATGAAGAAGTAGTATAATATTGATTAAATTATAATCGTAATATTGTTTGTTTAAACGAAAACAAAAGAATACGTACTCGACGGTAAATTCAGTATCTCCAACTGGAATGCAATAAACGAACTGCAAAGCGCTCCAGAGTCTGTGGAACTCCGTGCACTCGTCAATGTTCATGACACCGTTAGCGGGCGGTGGACCGACCCATATCGGATCATCGAGGAAACTTCGCAATCTGCTGAGTACCACTTCGAATATCGAAAGTCCGCAGCAGAGTCGCTCTCGCGTCAGTAAGTCCCCCTCTCTCGCGATCATGGCTTGCTGAAAAATAAACACACAAAAGTTTGTTAGATTTTGCCAATAGCAACAGGGATTTTTACGTCCCAGTGTGCATTCGCCGAATAATAATAAAATGATTAAAAAAAATTATAAAATTTAGTACAAAATGTATATAACTCTAATTTATTCGTAAAAATGTTCTCGTCGACACTCACCTTCGCTGTCCCGAGCTTATCCACGTTTGGAACAATTTGCAGTGCCGCGTATTTCGCTTCCAATCTTTTTTGCTTCGTTTCTGGTTTCTCACCCTCTGGCGAGATAAAAAAAAACCGGTTGTTTCGAATATATGTACAAAAAAAAAGTAAAACAAAAAATGTTACAATAAATTCTCGCACGAGCCGATTCGATATTGCGTAGCGTAAATTCGTAGATTAACGTTACCTTTGCAGTGAGGCCTCGGAAGTATATTCTGGAAAGGCGCCGCATGCATCAGATCGCAAACTTCTTCCTGCGACAACGCTTGCTCCATCAATAGACAGAACAGTATCGTATTGCCGAATTCACGAAAATTATGAAACAATTCGGTCTTCGCGTCCGGGTACTGTACGATGTCGTTCAACTGTGCATGATAGTATCCCAAAACTCCAGGCGAACCGTAATCGTAACGCGGCAACTTGCAAACTTTCGGCATCGCTTCCATCAGCGTTTTCGTGAATTGCAGGAGACTTCCTTGTATCAAAGATTTAACGATTTTCAATAGTTCCTCCATCACCACGGCGATACCCTGGTAACCGAGGAGCTTGCACATAGTGCGGAAATGATATGGGCCGACGAATCCAGTGTACTGTCCGTATTGGGTACTATACGACAAGTTCAATTGTTTGCTGCCCCAGAGATAGTGGTGAGACATCTGTGGCGGTTTGTCGCGCTGCACTGGCTGCACGAATTGTAAACCTCGACACTTGACGAATCTGTTCGAGAGAAAAAAAATAATAATTGAAGTTAAGCACTAAGCAGTTTCGTTAAAATACGAAAGATCGCATTGTAAGTTTCAATACACAATCTTCTCTAAATTGTCCGCAAACAATTTTTTTAATAAACTTTTATCCAAGATAACTCGTAGCCACGATAACTTTTATCCAAGTAGCTCAAAAATAGATGTACAATTATCACGAATCTGCAGTTTCCAAGTACTAGACAAAAGTATCATGTTCATTGGACTCGAACGCGTATCCTATTGGCGATGAAGAAAATAATATCACCTGTTTGTCGCAGCATTGTAGCAATAATTCGGCAAGAAGTCATAATTGAGCTCCCAGAATACATGAAGTGTTATTCGACCGTAGGGCGCGAGAACGTTGTGATTTGCTTCTCGAAACATCGCGTCGTACTCGTCCAAGGCTAACCACTTGCTCAGTAACTTGTGCGTAAGACGATTTACTTGGAGCAGTCCATCGAGTTCCTGCACATGGCACGCAGAACAAAAAATTAATTTCGTTTCTTTTTTAAGTTTGAGCTCACGAATAGGGAATCGACAACTCACCACGACACCGGTGATATCGCCGGATTCAAATTTGCTGATAGCCAAGTCGAGTGACTTTTGCATATCGGCATTGATGCGCTGGGTAATGAGCTTGTTCAGATCGATACTTCTTCCCAACAGTTGGACGTGCCGCTGTTTCAGCAGAGTCTCGTACCTGTTAGCGCGAGGATATGGCAGCAAATAGGCGCCGAGAGCTACGCACTCGACGCGGAATCTCTTGTCGAGAAGTATACTTGCGGCCAACTGCTTGTAGTGAGCGAATATCTGTTCGCTCAGCTTGTAGACGAACTGATCGAAGCAAAGATTCACCTCGGCCTCGACTTCGTCGTACAGAAATTGCTTTCGAAATATTGTCAGAGCGTAGAGCGCACTGTCGTTGTACAAGTCGAGCGGGTAGAGTACGTATCTGCAATAAAAATATAAAATTATTGAAAATATAAACATTATTTTGAAATGATTTATCTTAACCAGAGCTGGGCGGTACTTTTATAAAGTAATAAGACCAAAGTACTTGTACTATTTTCTTCCTGAGCACATTTGGATCAATGTTCCAATTTGGAATGTTAAATGCAAAAACGTGCAAAGTAATTTGCACATGGCTTCCTCATTTATTACAATTTTAGCCATAACTTTCTTTATGAGACACTTCGTTGACCGATGTTGGCTTCCTCAAAAGCAAGCTATGCTCAAAATTGTAATATATGAGGTAACGATGTGCAAATTACTGTGCACCTTTTTTCGTAACATACCATTTTTTTGTACGAAAACAGCTTGATTATACGATCATGAAACTCATTTCTAGCTACACCTTGCGCTTAATCTTGCGACTAGTGCAGTATTAATTTTATTTCGCACTCGACACACATCCAAACATAATTACGCAGAAAATCGCACTGAAGAATAAAAAGTACTTTGTACTTTGTATTTTATAAAAGTACTTTAAGTACTGAAATTACTTTGTACTTTATGTACGTTTCGGTACTTCGCCCAACTCCGATCTTAACTTTACTAGCAGCGTCAAAATAATGTCAAATTGGTAATGTCATTAACGCTTTTATCTACTCACTCCATCATCGATGGCTCTTTGCTTCTCAGAATATGATCCGTTAGAATCCAAGGCATCGACATCTCGATCGGAAACTGTAACACGCGATCGACGGCAATGAGCGATCTCGTTCCGAGACGAAGAATTTGCGCAACAGCATTGTTAGTTGGGATAATTGGATACGGATTGAGGATTTACTTCTTGGTCTTTTGACTTCCGAGGAGCAACGGGAGCGAGGAAATTGTACAGAGGCTTCCAAACTGCTACTGGATGTAAATCTGCGAGATACCGGGATTGCTCCGTTTATCCCCCCTCCCCCCACGGTTCCCAATAAAATTTCTTCGAGAGATGTGTGCGCTAAGATTACCTGCACAAGTTGTACACAAAGGGTGCAACCACAAGCGTTAAATCAAGATTAAAAAAATGAACGCAACGAGTGCATAGCTCGAACGGCCTTCGCGTAAAGTTCGATGGGATAAAAAAGAATTGCCACACGATATTCCCAAAAACGTGCAATAATCATCGAATTCGACTGTCTGACAAACGGATTGGCACTCGATTAAACTTTTCCCACTAAAGTATACGCTGATTTACATATGTAAAGTTAATGAAAAGTAATAATTCCGTTTCAGATACAGCCCTTTAACGGTCAGTGTGAAGAAATTTTCCACCGGATATAAATTTTGAAGTTTTCCGTAGAAACAAAATTATAATTTCAATTCAAATGCATTTTTAATTTTTTTATGGGTCTCCGTTTACTTAACGAATTTATTCCAGGAAAATCTTGTTAATTCGGAGAAACTAAAAAGCTTCGTTCGCAGCGAGATTTCACGGAATAATCGAGTGCATACCGATAGATCGAGTCAAATTCGCTGTGAAAATAAAAGTAGTACAACTGGAGTTAGCGCTACAAAACGCAAACACAAATACAGCAACACAGCGGCCAACGGCTATAATTGATATTTTGGCGACGAGCCACGACGTTGTACCTGAATGCGTTTTTCCATGGTGATCAAGTCGCTGCACTCCTCGTTGTGCTGGTGGCGCACTTGGCATTTCTATTCAAGAAATCAAGTACAAATAACACGTGCTAACTTTCTTGTTCACATACACGAAGATGTTGACATCAATTTTTGTGTCTCGCGTGTCATTTAAACACAATTCACAACGTCCAAACACCTTACGCCTATCGGGGTTCTGGTTTGCGGAATCGATCGTAAATCTCGCGACGCTTTCGTTATTTTCGATTTTATGAATTTTTCTCGAATCGTTTGTTCTATTTCAAAATAACTGGCAATAATGGTTACCTGTATCTTGCGGCCCATCGTCATCTCCAAGTAAAATTCACGGTACCAAAGCTGTGATAGATCGCAACAGTTCTGCAGAGATTCTGGTAAAAAAAAAAAATTAACTTAAGGGTATGTGAATTGCCGATCGGGCAAGTTTTCGGTAGAGAGGAACAGTCTTAATATGTGCAATTGATACTTGAAAAAGGATAAAAGAGAGAACCCACCGCTGAAGTTCAATAGATAACTCCAGTAGAAGCTCGTTTTGTGAAATTGATCGATTTGAACGAGATACTGGCCGTCAATGTCTTTCCTCAGCGTGCGCTTTCCACCGCTCTTGTCAGCTATCAGTGACTCTAACATTGTGCGGACCATGTAAAGTTGTGTCGATGACGGTCCTGTAGATTATCATTGTTCGATAAAAAACAAAATCAATATTGTAACTTTATTGTACCCGGTGCGAAAATGGCTGTTTTATGCACGCTTCGCGCAAACCCCGTTTTTACACCTTGTCAAGTAAATTTTGGTACGATACTCGTGGGAAAAACTTTTTCTGAACTCGTGTGATTGCAACAATCGACGTCAGCTCGTGCTGCAAAGTCACACTCGTCAGAAAAAGTTTTATCGCACTAGTATCGTGAATTACTATAACAAAGCGTGTCGCTGACGTTTACTTACCGACGTTTCTTCTCGGTACTTTTATACCGAATCCGTTATCCGGGTCCTTTTTCCCTTTCAACGCTGGATCGCTCAGAGGTTCGACGCCGAAATGCCAGTCCGCGCAAGTCTCTCTCACAGATACGATTATACTGTTGCAAAAAAAGATGAAAGTTACGATAAAATCAAACGCTAACTCACCGAATAATTGCTAAGAGATCAACGAACCTTCTGATCAAATCTTTCTTGTTCTTTATAGCCTTTCTGAGTGGCTCGCGCAAAATTAGTTGCACAAAGTCCTGCAACTCGGCGTAAATATTTCTGCGAATCGCATCGATGAATACAGTCTCCATTCGGGCCATCAGCACTTGAAGACCTTTTATCATAGCGATCACCTCGATCAACGCAAATTTCTCCTCATCGGTGTAGTTGTACCGCGTCGCCTGTAAACGTTACATCTCAACTTGTAAATAACAAACTAAACACAGTTTTTACGCGAGTCTACAAGATTAACAATCCTTCAGGCTCCATCGACTTCAGACAAACAAAACAGTTTTTTTTTCTCGATAATAAAAATATAAAGTTGAAAACCCCGCACGATTTATTGTTTGCAGCAGTGTAAAAAAAAAATCATAAAACACGTTTCGCCTGCAATCGATAGACTCCCCTTAAAAACCATCGCAACTGAAAGATAAAGAAACGGACCTAGTTTTTTTTACTCCATTTCAATATCCGAACGACCGCGTTAGAAACAAAAAAAATGGAAAAAATACCGACCCTCTCATATTCCTCGGCTTCCTGCGGACATTCTTTATTCATATGATGATCCGTGGGATGAAGAAGTTTCCAACTATAGAGTTCCGTAACTACGCTGGTCCACTGCGACAGCAGTTGCAGTCCTCTAAGCGCCAATTCCGCAGTTTCACGATTTTCCGTATCGCTGCCGCACTCCTTGTAAGTCGTCGTAACTTCGTTGCTGTATCTTGCCAACTCGCTAATGTATTTGACGTGATCTTCGCGTATTTGCGGCAGATGTACCATAAGATCAGCCTGAGGGCTCATGCTATTTGACGACGCCGAGAGCGGCCAGCGCGAAGCCTCGAAATGCTTCGATCTTTTGATGTAATTGAACGGGGCTATTTGCATATCACCGAACAGCGGTACGACTTCCAAATTCTTGAAAATTCTGTCGATTCTGTCAAGCTTGAGCTTCTTCTTCTGATCTAGCTTGTTTATGTTGCACAGCTCGCTGTCCATGAGGAACAGACCGAAACCCATTACTTTGACGAGCATGTGCTTCTCGTTCGGAGTAAGGTACATCTTCGTCTCGAACATGTGAACGCAGATATTGACGACGTCGGCGAGAAGCTCTTCGTAGCCGTGAATCTTCTCGAGATTCTCCTTCACCGTGTCGCGAATCTTGTTCTGGGTCGCCAGGAACATCGAGAGATTCTGAGACTCCTGGAGAGTCTGGGAGTCTGACATCACTTTGAGAAATTGGGCAGCTCTGAAATTGCAGTAAAATGATTTAATTGACCGATCGACAAACATTTGTTCAATGATTTTTTACCTTCTGTAAGTGGAGTAATCGTTTTTCACGCTGGATTTCATGTTCTTCAGTTCGTCCAGCACCGCGAACATGTTTATAAATTTTCCCAGCGTCAAGAGATACGCCTCGGAAACGAAATCTTTTCTTTTCTCGTGATGGCAGAGACGCTTCACCTCCGCGGAGAAACGTTCGATCGCTTTTCTCTGAAAGACAGATTATATCCCATAAAAGCTGCGAGATACAAGTTGGTAATTTTTTCAATTTTATGCTCACCTGGAAGTACATAAAGTTCAGGAGCTTGTTTACTTCCGGTGCCAAGACCTCGACTGTTTTCTCGTAAATCTCAACTCTGTTCGGCTGCTCGTTGGACTTTGGTTGCGGTATCGCCCGCGAACAGCATCTCCACGTGTAGAGCATCACCGCGTGCTCCAATCCTTCCTCCAGCAATTCGTTCTGGTGATTTAATCATTTCTAATTTTTTAAATCCTACCTTTTTTTACAATTGAGATGGATAAGAAATCTCGGCGATTACCAAACTGGCGTGAACGGTAGCTTCCTCTATGTACTTGGCGATGCCGGTGACAAAGCCATTTCTGTCCTCGAAATTCGTATCGAAGTTCGCCTGGTAGACAACGGAACAGGGCTGCGCCTCTATGCACGGCTGCTCGTCCGGCAAAGTGAATTCGTCCAATACGTCGACGTTGGATAACGCATCGCCCAGGGTTACCTTATCCGCCGTCATGATTATTCCGTTCCAAAGCCTGCGGAAGTAACAAAAGGCCAATTATAAAATCTGCTTTAGCAAAATTTGCATCATATAAAATAAAAAATTTCCGTCATCGAAATCCGCAAAGAACATGAAAAATCTAACTACAATAAATCAATGAAAACAATGGAAACAATGGAAACAATGGAACAACGGAAACGATCCACCTGCATAGTACCTCAACCATTCTAAATTCACAGAGTTTTGCATTTTTGGAGTCTGATACATAAACATACATAGGATACATTCAGAAATTTTTGTTGCAAATATGATTTTTCAGCCTAGGAACATTCCATTAATGAAAAAAAAATTACTGTCAAATGAAACACAGAACACAACAAGTATAATCAGTAAAAAAATGTTTGCGTATCGAACAAGTTTCTTATTAATTTTAAAATAAATAAAAGATTATATTTGAAGAAAAAAATCCATTATTTGAATTTTTAACTATAAACAAAAATTGTAGAACTATTCGAAAAAAAAAATGGCAAAATTAATTTTTTTAAACAAAAATGATTGTAAAATGGATAAGAACATTTTTATGGGCGTTTGCGGACAAGAAATATTTGTTAAATATGCAAAGTTTTTTCCCGTGCAAAGTCCTGATAGTTTATAAAATTGTGATATGATTGAATAATACTGTTGACGTTGAGTTCCAACCCAAAATATCAACGTAATATTAAACTGTACAAATGGAAGTAATGAATGCTTAATTCGTCACTCTGTACAGGAACAGCGTAGAATCTTGATGATTTGTACAATCGTCTTTGCGTAGAATAAATTTACAAACTCAACAAGGATGCGTTAATGACTCAGAGCTTCGAACTATACTTCCTGGCCTTAACGGATCCGACTTGAGATACTCAAAAACAAAGAAATCGCGCATCTATCGATGCAGTAAAAAACCATTTAAAAAAAAATGTTCGGCGTACTCAACGAAACATTACTTTAATATTTCAACAAGATAATTCGCATCGAAAAACAAGCTCCGAAATTCGTATACTCCCTCGTCGTTTGGAGGTTATGTTTACAGATTTTTCAGCCGCGACAGATAAAGCCACGAATTCACTTGTTAATCGTGATTCGACAATGGACAATTAACAATCGAAGCAACGTACCCTGGAGCGGGTTCTGCGTCGACGATCTATTCCGGACCGTTGAAGACCCGGAACGGAAGCACTCCGGAAAAACAAACTCCGAAACTCCACCCTTTGCAAATGTCAAACTGTCCAATATGGCTGTGTGAGAATCGGGTAAACGGGACGTTAACTCGAACCGCCTATAGGAGACGCGCTCGGGGAGCTTGCGGGATAATATACGGTGCGGCGACAGAGGCGATGGCCCGATGGTCGTTGCACCACCCGCAACGCGTTGCCCCCCACGTGGACGTAATGTGTTACATGCACAAATAAAATACACCGATGTGTCGGTTAAGTTGCCTCCACGCAACACTCACGTGTATTCACTGATCTATTACTATTATTTATTTGATTAGGTCCGGCTGCGGATGTCGACTGGCGATTAACTCTGATCTAATATCCAAGAGCCTCTTAAATTCCAGACCGCAAAGTTGCGCGATAGACTTTAAAGGGAAGTTAAATAGTTAAAATTGTCTCTAAATAGTTAAATAATTAGAAATTCTGATCTATACAACGCTTCTTCCCACGTATATAGAGCAACCATTTCAATCAGGTCCAATCTGCACGCTCTAATCAAGATTACATGCGATGAAACAATTCTTTCGACATCTACATCGCTTAAAAAAAATTAAATTTGATTACGAATTCAATAATTTTGGATAAATGTTGAACTTTTATTCAGCGGTCCGTATACGTCAATAATTAAACATAACAATTGTGATCCCCTACTCTATATTACATCTCATTTACAGAAACTCTTTCATTATAATATCTGTTGTACCTATATATTAGCCGGCTAGATTACCTTTCTTTCTTCTTTTCTTACTTTTCTAATTTCATGATTTTCAGCATACGCTCTTCAGTTTTGAATTGTCTTGAGCAAATTTCTACTTATTTAATTGATTCGATTTAATGTTAAGCATTGGTCAAGACAATTGTCGGACAATGTTGCGTCGCCTCTAAGTACAAAGTCGTTAGCGGATAGACGGGAAGTCAATAATTTTTTTTTTTTTGCCACACGCTTTAACATACTGATCGGTGCGATTTATAGCTACGTAATTCTTCTTTGTTTTACATTTTTTTATTCTTTTATATTATCTATTTCATGTATCTCTGTCTATTTACACGTGTCGTTTTCCGACGATCACATTTTTGTTTCGCTTTCGCACATCATGGACGTATCTTGGATATATTTTTATTTAAAACGCTGGTAACATTCTCGTTCGCTAGTGGCTATGGCGGCATTTAATTCCACCTAGTTTTGTTCTTTCATCCTGTTGTTCTTATCACACCTAAATCTTCATTATCATTAATTTATACTCTCTTGTAAACACGTTCAATGAGAGCGCATCGGATCGCGGAATTTTTCTTTTAGTCGACTCAAACCGTATAGTTTGAATGGTCGGTTGTATAAAAAAAAAAATCATAATAATTGACAATCAATCGAGTGAGATTCCATCGGGCAAGGACTAGGCGCGAAGAGACTCGAGGGTAACACGAGAACAACCTTTCCGATTTTTTTTTTTTTTTTTTTTTTTTTATGTTTTTTTCCTTGTCATTGGCGAGATATACGACGATTAGGAACGTTTGGGATTTCAATAATTTAAATATTATGTTCATCGTTTTTTTCATAAAATTATTTAGGATAAATATGTGTATTGCACTTTGACCGATCAATTTTATAAAGTCACGACGCTTTCGGAATTGATTCTTTTTGTACCCTCGGGCTTAATTTAACGAATCGTACCATCTCGTTTCGAAGGTGGACGTAAGCTCGATTTTGTTTCATTAAAAAATTCGATTTGAACATTCTTTTTCTTAAGCAATAATGCGTCCGTGGAATTTGAAACTTTGTACTGATCTCGCGACTTTTCTTACGATTTTCAAGCAATTCGTCAATGAAGCTTTCAGACTCTGAATTCAGGTTTGTTTGTGAGAGACAGGATCGCGTGTTCCTGCGCTATCGCGGCCAATTCCTTGAGCCATTCGTCCATCACTACCGCGCATAATATTACGGTTTGCGCCGGGCTGACGTCCTTCGGAGATTCCCATGTCGTTTTCGGATAATACCTGCGGATTTAATAGTCGAGATTAAGCAATTTAGCATATCGCCAGCAGAACCTGTCTATATATCTCCCCAACTTGATATTATTTATTGTTATAAATTTAAATTTAATTTTATATATGTTTTGAAGTCAGAAGAGGATGCGCGCAACTGTACGCTAATGAGAAAAATAATTGAAATGTACTATTTTCTTTCGAGGTGTAAAAAGGCGCAATTCGTGAATAAATATCAATATCAATAAAAATATCAATATATATATATATAGAAAATAAATTAGATTTAAAATAGTAAAGGTGCGATCGAATAAAAAAAATTCACCGGTAGCCTGATCCGTTGTCGATGACTTCCAAGAGTTCTTCCTTCATACCGAACTTTTGAGCCAGAGAACTTCTAAGACTGTTTGCCCCTGAACTTCCACCGGACCAATCGAATACCTGTCCTAGCAAGCTTCTTCGTTTTGGCTCACCTAGAAGATCATAATTATATGATTAATATCGTGCTATAAACTTCAATTTCGCTCCGATAATCGCCTATGTATTATTCTCTACAATACCTACAGCGCTTGATCACTTGCGAGTTAAGAGCGGCATTGCAAGACCAAAGCCAAAAAGATTATTTATCATCGAAAATAATTTGATTGAAACATCGGTCAGCCCATGAATAAGAACCTGAGCTACGTTTACTGAAGGTAAAAAATTATTACTTCTTGAGAAGGGTTCGCCGGCCGATACGTTTCGTTTCATCTGAGGCGAGTGAGCTGCGGCCTCGAGAGCATTTTTCCTCGCGTTCACCAGCCTGTCCTCACGTCCGATGAGAAAACTCCTCGCTTGCCCGACCAGCCGATCGAGATCCTCGATCTTCGATAAATACTGATCTATCTTATGCTTCAGCGAAGCCAGTACCTTATAACAAAAAAACAAATAGGGCATCAATAAAATAAATTACAATTAAAACCGATTAGATTTGTTGTAATAAAATTCTTTCATTTTTTTTCATTTACCTGCAAAAGCGATCTGATGCTTGGTTGAAAGACCAGCGAATGATTAAGTAAAAACGATTGCAGCAAAGGTTGAGGATAAATGGCGAGACGGCTAATAAGTCCCGTAAGATGAAGATTTACGTAAACGTTGTTACTCGTCATGCATTCCAATTTTCTCAGTAGGACATCGAGAAAAATTCCAACGTTGGGTTTTCCATTGAATATATCCTGGCGCGCAAAGAAGAGACGACTCGACGTGTCCGGCAATGGCATCGTTGATTCATCGAGCTCGCTTCCGTCGCCGTTCGAGTCGTTGCAAGAATTTTCGACTAGCATACCCGACTCTTCGATTCCCGTCGAAGCCTCGCCGATTACGGCCAAACGTATGTTATCGCCGCCACTCTCCTCGTGCTCGCTCGTGCGATCCTCGCTTTGCTCGTTCTCGGGAGTCGATTCCGACGATCCCTTGAAAGCGAAACTCTCGTAGCCGCTGCTTTCGCCAAGCGACAAGAGCGAATTCATCGCTGTGTTAGAGTCATCGACTTCGCTCTCGAAACCACGAAGCCTCTCGTAACACCTAGATTCGCCGTGAATCTCGATCTCCGTGCCGCCGATACTCTCTGTTCTAGCTTCGCTGGATATCTTGGCGATTTCCAAATTTTCGCCCAGCAATTCGGCGATATCGGCGTCGAGACGAACTTGCTCTTCGGTCGAAAGAGCGCGCGCCGTTTCGCTCCCGTCCGCACATTTCTCGTCATTTTTCATTGTCACTCCATCAACCTCCGACAATATTAATTGGAGCTCTTCGACTTCGTCTCCTTCCAGCAGAGACTTAATATTTTCGAGAATATTCTGTGTCGAGGAATCCTCGATAGTTGAACAATCGTCTATTCCATTCGAGGCCTCATTTTTACAGCTTGACGAAGATTCGTTTATGAAAGTCGAACATTGTCGCGGCTCGCCTACGGTTTTTTTTTTCAGGCTCGAATTTATCGAAAAATTCGAATCCTCGTTCTCGATTCGCCATAGATTCACTTGCTCCACGAGGGTGCTGTTTTCGTCGGCGAGTGTAGTTACGCTGCTGTTCTTGCTCTGTCTGTGGGGCTCGCCGTCGTACTGGTACGACCAGGTTGAACATGCGGTCTGGCAAGAGATTATCTTTCGCCTCGCGTCGTAGAGATAAGCGTGATAGTTTCCGTACAAACTTTCCGTGTGTTTCGACCCGTAGTTTATCGGTATCGGAAGCGAGGTGAAACTTTCCGAGGCGTTCGTCGAGCTTGCGGAAATCGAGGTGGCACTTCTTCGTCGCAGAGTGGACGGCACGTGAGGCAGAGATTTCGAGGTATTGGACGCGCTGCTCGATGAAAATGGAAGGCAGCAAGCGGGCGTCAAAGAGAGAAATTTTTCGGCTCCGCGGCCGAAAGGGTCCACATCTCGGAGCCTTCGACGCTGCGACAACATAACGTGAGAACACGGTGTTAACGCACCGAGACACAGCTCCAGCATCACGTCCTCGCAGTTCAGGTCCACAAGAGTCTCGAACAATGCCAGTGTTACGATGCACAGCTGCAAATAAAAGGAAACATTTTAACGATGGATTTTTTATTTATTTATTTACTGGCAGGTATAGTGGCATGGTAGCTTCGCGCTCTCGGTATGGATTGTACAATTTAGAGACCGGGAATTTAAATTTCCGTTATGACGTCACTTCCGGTCGAAAAGTGAAATTTTTCAAACCGGAAGGGACGTATTTAAAGTGTGACGTCATTTCTGGTTGAACAATGAGTTTTTTGGTCAGGTAGTGAGATTCCCCATAACAATTGGACGACATACGTCGTAAGTGGATCGTAAAAAACAGCAGACTTTTTGAATGGGCTCTGAATTTATTAGGATATGAACTCTGAATGTTCTCTGAATTATATCGAATGCGTCGATTTCGGACTACTGGTAGTCATCTCAAACATATGAACTTAAGTAAGTCTTTCGAGAACACTTTATATACGTATTGCACCATACAATAATATTCTGGATCAATCAACCACTGATAATATTTCCAAGGTATAATTATTTCTTTCCAATAAAAAAAATACGTACCCTCGATCTTGAAGATATTCTCTGTATAAGAGTGTCCAGAATCCTGCACTGGTCGTAATTGTCCTCGATAAGAAACCTGACGAGCGATCTAAGCAAGCCAGGCTCCGTGACCGATCGAAGAAACAAATCAAAGTACGCAGTGGCCGCGACGAGCTCTTCCACAGTTGTCTGCAAAATATTTTTATTAAAGTATTCAAGGACAAACTCTAATCAACCCTTAACAAATATGGTTGCGGAAGTAAGATCACGTAAAAGCAAAATGTAAGCAGCGGATGAGCGAAGTGTTAAAAACGTAAGCGATTTAGCGTTAAAGCAGTTATCTTACGGTTAGATTGAACAATTAGTTGAAACGATGCACTCTGTAAAAAAAAATCGATTATAGCGATAAAATATCGATCGAATTGACACAGGCGAAAGGAGTAATTCAGTGAAGACATTTGGATCTCCATACATCGCATTATTTTTTTATGTTATTATGGGCATGCTTTGCTTTGTAACTCGAAGTGCACGGAAAGTGTTAAAACGACAAAAGTACAATGAACAATGATTAACAAAGAATTTCTTAAAAATTTAAACTGAGAGAAAAAATAATTCAGAGTGTGTGATATTCGTATGTACATACTAACCCGATTGTCCGGTGCATCTAGCTGATCTAGTGTCAAGCCGAGGGAATCCTACAAGCGCAAATAAATGGTCACCAGACAGCCACCGACAACCACAAGCAAAAAAACGTCAAATATATCTATAAAAATTATTTAAAAATAATCTCAACGTTTTGTGAAAAATCGACTCTATCTTTACATTTTCGATGAAACTTTTTTTTCATAATCGTAATATTTTGAGCAATTTTCTGCCAACTTTACATCAATGAGACAAGTGAGTTTCGTCCAAGATCAGTAAGCAGCAGAGAGATTTTATTAAAGTCGCGGCTACACGAATTTTTTATTTTCCACCACCGGATCGATATTTTGCTTGTTATTAGAGGCGACAAGTAAGTATATAAATTCAAAGCGTCGAAGAACGCAGATATCATTTGTAGCAGATGATTAAAACTAACGGCGCTTAATATATAAACAAATCTGTACGCACAACTTTGCGCTATTGTTTGAAGTAATTTTCCTTTTTCTGATAATTTGCATTCATAAGACGCGTCCATTTTTACTGGATGGGGCTGCGCTCGTCGTTGCATTGAAGACAAACAAGCTCGTTGTGTGTATAGAGGAAACAAATTTTCGGAGTCAGAAAAATGTTGGTGCCGATTGTGACAAAGCTTGATATTCAAGCTTCGTTCTAGTACAAGAGCCTCTTCAGAGTGATTCACCATTCGAATTTCTAAAAGCATAATGCGACCATGTGCGCGTGTGCACTCGTGAAAATACAAAGCATTTGTGTGATCGATAAATTTACAAAACAGCAAAACATCGAAGACGCAGCGCAGTCAATACATATAAGATTAATAATAAGCCCATAAAGTGATTGCCGAATAATCCCGCGAAGATCCCCATACAGTTAAATCTTGTAAATGTAGTTTCGACCAATAATTTTCGATATTTCAGACAGAACGTACGGAGATAACAAAAGTATCGATGATCGAAATGTACAAAATTATTGTTTATTTCTCGCCTACGTTTTGTCTGAAAAAGTGACGAAACGAAGAATTGTGTATAAAAGAATGGTAAAAAAAAATTCCCAAACGAGTACCTGAAGGAGTGCCGGTCCCATTACGGGCACGAGAAAACCTTGGTAAAGAAACACAAGAAGTTGTTTCTGCACCATGGGGTGAGCGACCTGGACAACGGCGTTGCAAAATTCCAGGGAATCCATGAGATGGGTAAGGTCGGGGATGTCGTTCACGTCGTCGGGCGTCAATCGATGCCAATCGTCGGTCTCGATGTACAATTTACGTGGGAGGACGGAGTAAAGTCCACTCAGACCCGTCGCCAGTACCTAGAGAATAAACAAAAATTCAATAACGTAAAATTGCACAAAATTAGATTTTTACAAAAACTTAATTTTTATTAAAATTCATGTTTCATTATTATAATTAAATTTTTATTACTAAAATTCAGTTTGTATTGCTTAAAATGAATTGTAACTATAAAAAATCTGGTAACGGAGGTCTAATACTGGACAATATTTGAAAATGTCATCTTCAATACTCTTATCATTATTCCGCCTGGAAATGAAAAAGTGAGGATAGCATAATTTTTTTTTCGCTAAATAGGTGCAAGTTCAAGAGGATCACTGCTTCTCGTCCCTCGAAGAGCATTAAACAATTGTCTGAAGGAAAATTAAAAACATGAAAAAAACATGCCGACTGAAATTTCGACGCAGATATCACGTGCACGAAGCTATCAACCGACCCGCTAGACCGTAACCGTCCCACTTACATGAATTATTACGCTTACAAGGAAAAAGTGGCGCGTAAAGGTGTAAAGTATTGTTGTCGGCAACTCGGTGAAAATTACGTGACTCACGGCTCGCACGATTGCGCGTCGAAAACAAGACATTATTTAAACGAGTTTACAAATAGGGAACGATTGTCTACGAAGGACAAACAATTTTCATTAAACAGCCATTTGAAAGTTGACCATCGAGTAAATATTTTACTGTAATACATTAATGTCGGATGCTATTACTATAGATGAGTGAACAACCGGAGATGGGAGGAGTTAAGTGGCGTGCGAAATAAACATCGCTACATGCGATGCTAATAGCGTCAGTCACGTGGGCTCGAGCGAGCGATTTCCCCGTGAGGAAAACGAACTGGTATCCAGATGGAATTTATTATACACGCATGGAGTACAAAAGGAGGGCATTAAAAAGTAGAAATCCATAAATATGTACCAAATACAACATGCATAACGGATCTTCCTGTATAATAGTGTTAATGGAGTTTCATCAGTTTCATTTTAGCTGAGTGGCGAGGGAATTGAAATATTTTCTTACCGGACAGACGTTCGACGAATCGGCTATGTAAACTCCCAATTCATCATTTTTCTTCGATAGCGACATGCACAGCAGCATCGCGTCTCGAGCTTGTTGACCCAACGGTCCCTCTCGGTGAATGTGGGGCACCAGTAGCGTAAATATGATAAATCTGGGAAGAGAAATTTTATTAAATTAATATATCATCGTCCACAGATGAATTTTTGTAACGCCTTCCGCTCGGCTTGTTCGGACAGATATTCGAAAAATGTTCATACTTGTTCTTTCCGATCGCGTTCGGCTGGAAGAACAAATCGAGTAGAGCGATATTTTGCATTATCGCGACGCATAGCTGATTGAGCAACGATATCAGCTTTTTCTCGACCTCGTATCCTAGTATATCGTTGGCGCATGCCTCCAAAAACCTAAGCATTGGCCTCGCGACTGGCTCGTGAGCGAGCAGCGTACTGCTGTGCGAGACAAGAAGTTGGTGGAGCTTCAATTGCTTCAGACGCAGCACGGTTGTGTATCTAGAAAGAAGAAAAATTAACATCATTTAATAAAAAAAAATTAATATCATTAAAAAAAAAATTAACATAATTTAATTTTTACAAAATTATGATTTTTTGGGGCTTGTTTAAAATTTGATAGGTGATCATTTACTTTTCTGCGTTTACACTCAATTCGAAGAGCGCGTCGAGCAAATTTTCACTCAGAAGATATTCGAGGCAAGGTGAGTGGGTTGGGGTCGAATTTTGTCGCTGATCGGGCGTCGCCGTGTTGCGCAGTTCCAGAAGCAATAGAGTTTCCATTTGATCAACGTGATTTACCACGCCGAGAATCTCGTCCTGAGTAAGTCCGCCTCTCGGTGACTGACGATGCAGAATAAAAAAAGAAAACAAAAAATGTATTAATATAAATATTTTGATAGAACAGAATAACAATGAATGTCGCTTACTCTGGTCTTTCTAATGATCTCGTGGGTTTGTTGCCAATGCTTGCAGAAACTATCGTAACAGGCCGTAGGATCTGCATCCTTCGGCGGCGAGTCTCTGGATTGTTGTTTCCCGAAGCTGGCCCGTAATGGGCTGCTCCTCAGCCAGCTCATATTGTAGTTTTTTTTTTAAGACTTTCGACGGTGTATCTCATCACTGCTTGCTCCAAAGATGCAGTGGTAATCTCATCGCATTTCGCAACTGGAAAAACACAAGTTTCAACATTGAATTAGTAAAAGTCGCCCATATAAATATTTCTCGGTTATGATAATAAAAAAAAACTTATAGTCTTCTCGGCTCGCGTCGAATTTGATATTTATTTAAGGGGGTCCTCTTTATATATATATAAAAAAAACAATACATACGTTTGATGATTATGTTTTACGTGCTCGACATTTTTACAGAGTATGAAAGTTGCCGGTTCATCATAGAATTTGTCTACATAATTTGCCCGTATTCGAATGAGTTTTTCGCGGGCATATACACGTGTACCAAGCGGAGTTTTTACATCGCAAATTTTTCAATACAATTGTAGTTAGTTTTTTCAAAACTTTATTCATATTAATAAAACAATTAAGTAACCAATACGAATTGGAGTGGAAATTTTACTCTGCGAATTTTTCGATACTAATGTACTTAGTGCATTGAAGCCTTGTCTCTATTAATAAAACAATAAGAAAAAATAAATAAGTTATTGGTCAAATTTTTATCGGCATGGAGAAAAATTTTCTTTTTAGTTTTTCCTTGTCCTGTGCCGTTGCTTATTTTTCCTGACCAGTTAAAAAATGTCCTCACTTTTTGTTTATATACCCAAAATCTCCACGATTTTCAGATTTTCCCTGATCAGTGGCCAATAGAAATTGGCATGGAGGACTTACACCGCAAATTTTTCGATAAAATGCACTTCGTTTTTTGAAACTTTGTCTTAATTAATAACACAATAACAAAAATACATAAATTATTGGTCAAATTTTCATCGCCATGGAACATTTTTTAGTTTTTCCTTATCCTGTACCATCGCATATTTTTCTTGACTAGTTAAAAAATGTCTTCACTTTTCCTTGATATCCCCAAAATTTGCAGGATTTTCAGGATTTTTTGATCAGTGGCTGATAATAATTAGAGTGGGGATCTTACAGTGCACATTTTTCAACACAAGTGTACGTGATTTCCCAAAATTTCTAGTTTTTTCAGATTTTTCCTTATCGGTCACCGATATGGATTTGAACCAACATGTCCACGCTAAAGACTCCGTTGTATCAATTTTCTGGCTGTTGCAAGAACATCCTTGTGATACTCGTTTGTATCGCATTACACAAAAAGCCACAGCCTAGTTCGTGGCCTTGTTGTAAGACCACAGAGTCTCACGGTAATCCAGTGTCCAGAAAAAAAAAAAAGCTTTTCGGATTCTGTTCAACTTCGATGAAGACCGCTTCTTGCCGAACGGATGCACCTCAACACTCGCAGCATTGGAAACAATGCAAAACACATTGGATCGTAACCCATTAAGCAAACTTTAACACGCTCCAATATATCAGTTTTGTTCCTCACAACATTTTTTTTCATTAAGCTATAAACTTATATTTATCTAAATCCAAAATTTTGCGGAGAACCGTTCAGAATAATTACAAAGAAAAAGTAAGTAACAAAAAAATTCATGTTAACATTTATTAAAAATCAAGAAAACCTTCCGACTGTACTTTGGTCCAATCGAACCAATAAAAAACGTCTTTACCCTTGCAAATACTCGATGTCGATGGCAAAAATCCGATCCTTCAAGATCTTGAAATAGCGAAAAGATCCGAATATTTAGACTGTCACATAGGATAAAAAATCGAACTGAAAAAAAAACAATTAAAAAATTAACGACAGATTTATTTGTTTTGTTCTTCACTCCGGAGTCGTAGAGATTTGCCGTAAAATTGTCACGTTAGCGCAGGAACCGGAAGGAACGAGGCCGGTTTCGAGTAAAAAGGAAAAGGAGACTGCGTTGTGGTGAGCGAGAGCTCCAGGCGGTGAATAAGAGGCGCACAGGTAAGATACTTGGTCCACACGCGCGCGTTCTCGTGCACATAGAGACACACGCACACACGCGCGTCGGTAAGTAACACGAGCGGAGAGATTACAACCCGTACACAGAGAGAGATTCTCTTACATCCGTGGAATCGGACGTACTATCAAAAATAACGAGTGAATAGAGGTTTACATACCCGTGACGGTGAGTTCCGCTTGTCAGTAGAGTCGGGCACGTCCCACTTTGGCCAAACAACGATATAATATCGCCCACCGATTCACAAAGGCGTACACCTACGCGATAACAACACTTCACATTATGATTATACGATTGTAACGACTGTATTCCGGAACACGTTCGAGTTCACTTGTGTTTTCGACGAATCCTTATTTTTTTATTTATTTTTTATCTCGTTCGATCGAGAGAAAATATGAAAAAGAAAGGATTGTCGCGCTACCGAGACGTTCGTTTATTTGTCACGCGGTGTTTTGGTAATTGTGAATGGCGATGACACTGCCTACGAGAGTAACAATGAAACGTCGAACACAGCCAGGACGCAAGGATTTTTCTCTGCCAACGTCGGAGCGAACCGGACACTCGGATGCTTTCGGTCCCCGTAAGTCACATCGCGCGCGAATAACGCTGAATCACGATTAATCGGTGATAAAATATTCGTCATGTACCGATATAACCGACCACCGACGACTGGCCGAACATAGCACAGGGCTTTGAATGAAAAAATCGAGTGTACGGTTCGTTTCACGCGAGACTATTATTTCTATTCTGCTCTGCTGGAGAGCGTGCGGGCGCCGAGAGAGTTAGAGAGAAGGGAGGGAGTCTCGAGTGTTCGATAATCGATTTTTTTTTATTATCGATAATCTATCGATACCTTTATATATATATAATATATATTTGTTTTCATTTTCCCGAATAAGTTGTTTCAATAAATGGTACAAAAAAATAATCCGTAATTTTCTTCATCCAGCAATACAATAAATTTCGTCAATATCGTATGATAGGAAATTATTGACGATATTTATTTTATTGCGATTTATTTTCACGTTTCTCCGTTTTTATATTACTTTTTTTGTGTTAAGCTCTTGGTGACATTAAATCGATATTGAAATTGACGATAGGTAAAGGTAAAAAATGTGAATAAAACGCGCCCTCATCCGTCGAGTACGAGCTTGTGTGAACATCTAAAAAAAGGCAGATATAATTTATTTCCAACGTGATTGGAGCAGGGCCTGTACTAACAAAACGATTAATTAAAAAATGTAGTTAAATTAGTGAAACCTCTTGCAACTTCCTGGCTACGGCTCGTACTGTGTCAAGTCGACAGTCAATACTTTGCTTTTAAGGGGAAGTGTTGAAATATGACGGTAATGAAAACTGTAATGAACTTTTATCGAGGGTGCTCATTTTTTTGAGGAAAAAGCAAATTCGAGCCAAATGCACAGGGTAATTTTGCACCCGGCCTGAATTCATCTGTTTCTCCAAAAAATTAGCACCATTGAATAAAGTTAATTTGAAAATTGTAACTATCTCTCTCACACTCATGGCCCCGTCACGTGACTTTCACTTCACCTTAAGGACATGTAAAACGACTCAGTCGGTAACCAAAAACTGTAATGAATGTGATTCAGAGACTGTAGATTTTTCGGAAAAACGCAAAGCATTAGCGGATGTACAATTTAATACTGCGTCCGATTCTCTCCCACTCGTATGTCACCCCTCGCGCTCCGCTCAACATGAAACCAACCCAAAAACCCACCGGTCAATTGGTGCACCAAACCAACCAATATTCCAACTTTCTGAAAGTTGATTTAGGGTTGGTTTTTGTGAACTAACTATAAACCAACTATTCTTTAGATGCCATGAAAGGTTGGATATTAGAAAACAACCCTAATTCCGACTTTCATTTTTTGGCAAAAATGGTTGGTTTACGGTCGGTTTTGAACAATCAACCACAAATCAACCATCGATATTGTAGCTTAAGAGTTGGAATTGGGGTTGGTTTATAATATCCAACCATGAACCAACCTTTCATCGC
>JAPYZD010001333.1:0-47824 GCA_030522725.1 Ichneumoninae sp. B BG-2022a
CTCCTCGGAGATGGATCACATTGCTCAGATGTTCCGAGGGCAGGCAATCCTATCCGTGTCGGCTTTCTGGCACTGCGTCCAGATACAGTGCGCGCGCCGTGTGATAAACGAGGCCAGTTCTCTTGCATTCGCGAGTGGTGGTAATATCTCGCACACGGCTTTTGCACAAAACTCAAGAGAACGAGTGGGTCCCGGTGGTGGAGGAGGAGAGGAGAGTGAAGAGCGAGGCCTCCGACGTAGTCGGTCCGCGGCGCGTTCCACAATTCCCGATGAAAAATGACGTCGAACGGGAACCTGTGACAATGGCGGAGAGACGGGTCTTGGCAGTTGATACTACTGCGGAGAGTTCGGTACCGTTCTTCCCGTTTTCTCTACCTTTCTGTCCCTCCGGTTCAGCGGGCCATGCACTCTCCGGTCTTTCCCTCCCGCCTCGTGTATATTGCCTTTCTTCCAACCGTATATATCCATATATACGGCTCTTCCTCCCTCGGCGTAACGTAGGGGAGAGCGGGGCAAAATGGCACAGCGGGGCAAAACGGGATAATGAGACAAGACGCAATTTTCCAATAACTTTTGGATGTTCGTGATGATGGTCTGTAGGGAAAAACGGGGTTGATGATCTGGATGTATCGTTGAGACAAAATGGGCATCCAAAAATTATTGGACAATTGAGTTTTGCCCTCACTGTCCCGTTTTGCCCCACTGTCCCATTTCGCCCCGCTCTCCCCTACGGGTGACCGAACGAATATGGCGGACGAGATACACTCCGGGATAGCGATTCTATTTATCTTCGCTTTACGAAGCCTCCGTCGTTGGCAATAATAGCGTAGCTTTGTCACTGGCAGAGGGATATCCGAAAATCGGAGAGCAATTTTGTATCTCCCGCGTACACGTCTAGGGAAACTTCCCGACCTCGGGTTATCTCGAGACACTCGGATACAGACGTTACGTACCGTCGTCCAATATAGCTGAGTGTCTCGTACGCAATTGCATTTTATTATGAAAGGTGATTATACGTCGGGAACGTTTTCTCTATCCATCTCCGTAACCCTCTTAGTCGTTCATCATTCCGTTGGAAACTTCACGACTTGTCGCTTTCCTGAACGAGCTCTGTCGTGACGCTGGGAGAGGAGGAGACCGGATAGATAAGAGCATGCGCGGTTCCCATTTCGCCGTTCCGCCGGCCGTCAACCGTGGCTAGGGTATACTTAAGACGTAGGGTTGTAGCTCGATACAGAGAAGAAGCTATCGGGTGACAGTACCCATTACCGTGTCGACCACCAGTAACGCGATAACCTGCTCTCTCTCTACCCGGTGTACCGGCGAATCGGAAGCATCCCCGCTTCCTCTGGGCTTCCTCACTGCGGAAAAGCCCGGATCGAAATGGCCCATCTTTTCATCCGGCTACAAAGTGTACATCCGCTGGGGAAAGCCAATTGTCACGCTATCGTCAAGGGACATCGGAACATCCGGGCAAACTACGTTAATCCGAAGTTAGATGGCGGTTTTTGAGATGAGTTCTTTTTCGCGCACATCCGTTCATTTACGATGGCTGCGATGCGCTTTGTATGCATTTGGGTTCGAGCATGCCAGATGGGTCATCCTGGGGCAAGTTTTATGTGATTGGGCTATACAGTGCGCGGCGGTCCTACAAGTTGTTGAGAGCACAGAATGAATTATACACACGGATGAATATGTGAACAACTAACTATTCAACCCCCTGCCGAACACGCTCGCTATGTCGAACTTCGAAACAGATTAGCAACGGCCGATACACACGTCCGTCGAGTATACCTGTATGCGGCGGTACTTTGGTGTCTTTGTGGACTGCAGATCGACGTGTCATGGAGCAAGTCGCTCGCCCGTCTATTTCGAGCAATCGGGCGGTTCTGGTTTCCGCGAGAACTGGCTGGCTCTCGAGAGTGCTCACGCTCTTCGGCAACTTCGCCGACCAAACGAGACGATTAGCGAGGGAAAACCGAGTGGCCAAAGTTTGCCCGGCTTTCGCGCCATCCCCAGACGATCTAATGGCTGATGAAGCCTTAAGGGCCTTTAGACCGTTCACCGAGAGTTTCCGTGGCGCTTCGAGCGCCTGACTCTTCCACTCCGGATCCCTCTGTTCGTTCTTTATCCCGTTCCCACGGTTATACCCTGCGGACGAAACTCCTGTTCGACTCCACATCGCAATGCACGACGAAATATTTTCTCTTTCTCTTCGGCTGATGACCCAATTTTCTAAGATTGGAAGTACGGTCGTGGTCGTCCGGGACGCGCCATTTCCCATATTTGCACCTGCGTACCGAGTACCTCTCTCGGTCCTGGAAGTATTTCTCGCTTTTGAAGGACGTGCCAGTGTGCTCGATACTCGCCGGGTTATAGGACCCTAAGGTACGGTTGAAAATGGCCGTGGAGGGTAGTGGAAACTGTGCAGAGGTCGACGAACAGGGTAGAACGAACGTGGGCGTGGGAAGCTCGGTTGCAGGGAGAAAATGGAGAGAGAGGTCGAAGGGGGAGAGAGAGAGAGAGAGAGAGAGTTTAGCGAGGTCCGGGGTCGGTAACGACTAACGTGTATAGGTAGTCGTTAAAGTGCGATGGAGAGGATATCGGGTCAGTATCGATATAAGCCCCTGGGTTGCTGCCGCTGGTTTCCGGCAGCTGGATTGACTTCTGTGTTTCCGTACTCTACTGGGTGCTCCACTCCAAAATGAAGTCTCTCGGATTATCTAGCATGACCCGGTAAACACGTTAGTCGAACTAAATGCCGAGTACCAACTCCACTCCCCTACGAACAGGTAGAACTGTCCACTTTGAAATATCCATCCGGTGATCGCGTTGCGCTCCATCAATTTCTCGCTAATCGTTTAAGCGGCCTATCGAGTCACTCGAGACCAACGGCACATAGACAGATATACGTGGAACATACTTGAACTGTAATCCGATATGATTTTTCGTTCGCGGACGTAACCGCTGATAGGATATACATGGGTGTCCGGAATTGGAACTCCGTCCTGAGCGACATTCCGTTTACTCTGTCCTCGAGCCGCGTACACGGGAAAAAGATGTCCTCATTCGACGGGGGCCACCCGGTGTACGAGTGGTCGACAGTAAACAGTACTCCGATACCGAGAATTTCGTTTCGCCGTAGCCGTCCGTGCGTCTCGGACTTGTCCGAGGCGAACGCGATATCTCGGCCGGAAAAGCGAACCAGGCCAATGCAATTCGCCCTGGATCCCTCGATTCGCCGCCCTGAGGAAATTTCAGGTCCCCGTTGCCAACGGCACTCTTGCGCCGCGAGTTTTCGCATCGGAGTCGAGAATCGAAGAACCCGAGCGAGGCTCCACAGTGCACCGCACCACAGTGTCGGCCGTTTGTTAGCCGATAGCGTCGTTAGTGCCGAGTTACGAGATTCGTTTCTCTCGATCCCTCTTGCTTCTACTGTTCGTACTTTTTTTCTTCCCCCCAGCTTCAGCTCCCCTGATTCTTTCATTGCCTCGTAACAACGCCGTTACCGCCTACGGATCAACATCTCCGTATCGCCGGCCAAATGGACTCTACATGCTGTAGCCTTGATTGCAAACTATCCCGGCGAACTTTTTCACTGCAGTTCGCCGCCGATAAAGGCGCGAGCGGAGTCGGGGATTCTGTTGCCGGACTGATTATTTCAACGCGACCGCCCCGACCGATTAATTCGCTGGCCCAGTTAGAGTATCAAAATCCCCTTGATGGAGAACCGCTTCCGCATGATCTCCGAAATCCCGTGGGAACGAAAAAAAAACGTCAAGATATGACACAGTCAACAGAGTTCAACAAGAGTTTTTTTTCCTCTTGTTTCTGTGTCGCGAGTGTAGAAGATAACTGATTTTTACACCTGAAATAGCGCTCAGTCAACTAGGTGTTCCTTTTGTTCAGTCTTCCATGACAAAATGCACCAGTGGGCTTTGACGGTGTGGACTTTTCGTCACAAAGTTGAAAGGCACGTACAGAAATGGTGTGGGCGACGAAAGCTAGCGGGTAGCTTTCGCGTCCGTTCCTCGCGGACCTATCGTACGTACGGTTGGAAATTACCGTAATCCGATAACGCGGGTTGGAAAGTACCGTCGACCACGCTCTATCCGCCGCAGTGATCTGTGGTTTCGTTCACCGACAGCCCTCGGTGCCGCTGCCGCTGCTACTGATGCCACGTACTCCGTACTACTCGCTATACTCGTATCGTGCTCGGTTTCACCTAATTCACGGCGTACCACGAAAATCCTATGATGGACACTCAGTCACTCTTCGTTCTGTATAGACTCTCTCCTGTTTTCGAGATTAAGTCAGCACCTGTTAATTGCTGAAGAGCAATAGTGATTATAATAGATCTTCGTCATGAACCAACTTCAAAGGATTCAAGAGAAGACGTGGGTGACGGAAAATGTTTCACCACCACTAGAAACTCAAAATCTTCAAATGATAGATTTTAAGGATATCTATCAGTTGTATAGGGTAAAAACGTAAATACAAAAAGACCGCCGTTTTCTAGCTGACTATTGAACAAACGGAGGCAGTGAAGAATATTAATGAGATCTCTCGATTGGTTCCCCATTGCGAACGTACTCGCAGTAGTCTTCACTCGGTTTCACCTAATTCACGGCGTACCACGAAAATCCTATGATGGACACTCAAAGTCACTCTTCGTTCTGTATAGACTCTCTCCTGTTTTCGAGATTAAGCCGGCACCTGTTAATTGCTGAAGAGCAATAGTGATTATAATAGACCTTCGTCATGAACCAACTTCAAAGGATTCAAGAGGAGACGCGGGTGACGGAAAATGTTTCACCACCACCAGAAACTTAAAATCCTCAAATGATAGATTTTAAAAATATCTATCAGTTGTGTAGGGTAAAAACGTCATACAAAAAGACCACCGTTTTCTAGCTGACGCGACACCCACCTCAGGCTTATAGTCCTATTGAACAAACGGAGGCAGTGAAGAATATTAATGGGATCTCTCGATTGGTTCCCCAATGCGAACGCACTCGCAGCAGTCCGGTAACGCATAGTATTATTCTCGACGCAACATTCCCCCGGCCAGTAGCAGCAATAGCAGCGGCACCAGCAGCAGCGGCGCAGATAGCTAGGATGCAGCTAATTTGTCACAGAAGGGACGACGAAACGCAGCACGTGTACATAACGTGGCTATCTAATTGGGTTGCTGGCGCAAATCCGGAGAGCACATGCATATGCCCTTGATGATGGTTTTCAGCCGCAATTCGCGTTTGCCTCCTGGCAACAGTGCCGCATCCCGTGTACATAGCACATGGCACATTGAAGTCACAGCGTAGAGTATTCTGGAGCGCGTAGCGCGTTAGAATTTCACTCGAAATATACCCTTAGTACATTCACTGATGATACGTGTACATATATCTTTCCCTCTCCTCTCTCATATCTAAACGAACCATTAGAATTTCTTAACTTTGAGAATTCACACGATAAAGTATATAAACGTTTAAATGTCGTCCAAACTAGTTTCAAAGAAGTTCCGCCATGCCTCGACAGTGTCGGCAGGGTGAAGCGGTGTTGTGTTACGACGGTTCAATTAGGTAGACTGTGAAGTCCGATAATGGAGTGCATTTTAAACTAAAGACGTTGTGTCCCCTAGCGAGGATCGTTTCAGTAATTGACGAGATACACTAAACACGTCCCGTAAGTCGCGGACACTTCGGGACATATTTCCAAAGCAAGAAGGAGGTTTGCAATTTGCAATCATTGGTTATAAATCACCGGTGAACGTGACGTTTGCACGGGAAGATTGTTCGATTTATAGCCAATTTGACTCGCGGCTCATGCGGGAGGCGTCGGGAAAGTTACACACGGTTACTACGGTATAACCGTGGACACGAAGTACACCCTTAAGATATGCATCGATCGTTAAATCTCAGTCTAGCTCCTTGGCGATTCAATCTTGCGCCGCTCGCGAGTCAGCGTTCGCCGGCATTGAAACGAGTATTATGAAGCCGGCCCGGGGGGGGGGGGGGGGGGGGGGGGGCAAAGGGGGGGCAAAGATACGGGGGGGGCGGGTGCCGGCCCACGGGCGAAAACGAAAGAAAACGATGAGCGAAAAAGGAGCTGGATGGCGGAGAAAAACGGGCGAGAGTATAATCGTTGAGCTACGAGAGGGAGCAAGAAGAGAGGTTTGCGCGGTCGTCGATTGCGCTCACCGATGGAACGACGGGATTCTCTCTCACACCCCCCCCCCCTTTCCCCCCACCAAGCCGTCTTCCCGGTGTCTCCATCGTTCTTTAAACGACGACGATCAATATTCATTGGCGTCGCTGGCAGAGCTTCATATAAATATATATTCCCGTCTCGTGATTTCGACTGATTCAACCACTAAACCGACCCCCTCCTCTTCGCCGCCCGGCCATTGAGGAAACTGCGAGAATTCGTCATGCGAGATTAAATGGAGCCAAGAGAATAAGAAATGACGAGCGTTGATCGAGCCAGACGTGTATGACTGCATAATCTCCGAGCGACGATTCCGGACGTTATTCGCAGCAATTATTCAAAAGGGATTACGCGATCAAAACAGATCGAAATTGTTGCCTCAACTATTCCCATTTGATTCAAACTTTTCGAGAGCGTTCGCGGAGGCGCGTGGTCTCCGGAGCTCGCAGCGACATCAAAGAAACATTCTCCCCCCCATCGCGCCCCGATCGTCTATCGCGATCAATATTCATTCGCCCGTCTCCGCTCTTTCGGGAATTAGCATCTATACACCAGAGCAAGATGGATATTCCAAGTTAACTCCCGTATACGATCATCAATTCTTATCATGCCCGAGGCAAGACGCGCCGCCGGTCTTCCTTTGACCTGGGAATCCTGATCCCGTCGGAGATAATCCGAGAGCCCCGATAAGCAGCAGCCATTGATTCGTCCCTTCGACACCGGATCAATGCGAATCCGGCGATACCCTCGGCTCCTCTCCTCACCATCTCTGTGAGGCTTCCAACGACGGAATCTCACGCGGTAAATACAACTCCTCTTCGGCCACAATCAATGTTTACAATTCCTATAGGGTAAAAGTGGTGAATATGGCCCACCTCGATTAACGCGTAAATCAATGATATATGGACCGGGCCATATTCCCCACTTTTACCCTACACTTGAATTTCCAAATCTACCTTATTGGATCTTCCGGGAAAATAATATAAAATCATATTCGCGAATTCCCGTCTGTTCCCCGTAGCAAGACGCAAAGGTTCGAGCTGATCGCGCTCTGCAATCTTTAAATTCCTATCCACGTAGACGGGGATAGTTCGAACTGGCCACGGTGGAAAGTATGCAGGTGAAGCTCCCGGTGCGAGGGAGTCTCGTTCGCCGTCGAGCGAGTGGGTGGCCGTGGTGGGGTGTATATCGGTTGTGGAAGGCAGAATCTCCTTGCCCGTGAGCGCACAGAGAGCTGATGTACCTCGCTCGGTTCCCTCCCTCGCTCACGCTTCTCAATCAATATTCATGGGTATCACGCGGACCCGGGGTATGGGTAATAGGTATCTCTCACCTCGCCTACTGGCGGTACGTAGGCGAGGGCGCACTTTCGTCGTCCTCGGAGCGCGACCGCGTAAGGCGGAATCACGATTCGTCGCGATTGAACTCGCCGAGCGCACCGTCAGCGCCGCGGTGTTGTCGCCGCGCATTACCGAGCTACAGCCAGAGCCGAGTGCCGTGCGCGCGCGTTGACGGGACTGTAATGATTCAACGAGACACACCGAGCCGAATCGATCGTCCACCGCGTAACGAGACCTAACATCCGCCGGCAATTTAACCCGATGCGAGGCATCGACGGTAATTACTTTATCGCTGTTATCGCTGTCTTGTAGCCTCTGGGGATTCCGTCATAAAAATTATTTAGGAGCTCGGCGTCGCGGACAGTTTTCCGTCGACCCTCGATTGGCATACACGAAAACCGCTTGTGTTCCAATCCGAATCTATTTAATACGTGTAACTTGCGAGATTTATGTCAATACACTTGAAGCGAAGTGTGGGTATATATAGCTTGGGTGGAGGGTTCCGAGTACATATTTTCTCGCATGCGAAGGGATGAAGCTACCGATTAAGCTTACCCCTCGTTCGACGGTCGTCGTTAATGTCCTGGTATATATATACACACAACGTGACATATATATATATATATATATATCGGATAAAGCCGGTACGGTAGCCTTCGTTCGTCACTCGAGCCACCCCCTCGCTCGAGGACGAGTAATAACTTAATGAACGTGTATAAATCCGGGTGCCTGACGAATTCCCATCCCACGAAAGCGGGAGAACGTCCAAATGGATTCTCCCACGCCGCGAAGTGCAGCGAGCCGAGCTCGTGCCGTAAATCGGAAAAATTATATTCCCATAATAACAATTGATATTCTATAATTGTGTCTTGGATTCGTTGCCAATCTATACTATAAATCTGTGTACAATATCGCATTAATGAGGCAATTAATATATCATCGTGGCTGCAAATAAATTATTAGGTTAAATGAGGCGAGAGGGAAAGCTGATAGTTACACAGTTTGATGGACTTTCTATTTGGAAATTCGTTTCCACCTGAAAAAATAATGTGCGGTACGAAATTTATGTAATTTTTTTTTTTATCGAAAATGATTATAATCAAATTATTTGGTTGCAGAGAAATAATAATTCGTTGCACCAGCCAACTGCGAGATTAAATATGCCCCGGGCAATTTATTTTGTTGGGCCAATCAATTACCGAACGAACGCATTGGTTGGTCGCCAAGTATTTTTTTTTTTATATAAAAATAATAAATATAATTTTTGAAAAATACGGTAAACACCAGAAATATTATTTCTGGTGTTAACGTTCCGCCAATGTTTATAAAGCCATTAGCCATGTACATCCGAATAGATGCGGAGTCACACATGAATTTACGTTCGAGACGCTGAACCGTGATTTGCCGCCCTGCGACAGCTTGACCGGATGGCCGTTTTCATTCGCCCCTCTGTGCGGAGCAGCTACCGCGGGAGACTGCAATAGTTTGTAGTCTCGAAAATATATGCGTGCAGCGCTGGGACATAAATTGTAAAAGTGCGCAATCGCGCAAGCTCGCCGGTCGCGGGCTATAATAACTGCGCGAGAGAAAGTTCCCTCTCGTATTTTGATCGGGTTCGCGGTTTGTATGCCATAGCGAAATTAAGGTCGCGACAAGTTGGCGGTACGGGTATACGGGCGGGCGAAGCCAGCGGTTCGTGCGACTCCGAAGCGCGCCCAGGTGGGCGGATGTCGCTAACAAATCTCCATTCACGCTGATTGCCACATTCTGAGTTTCTCGCGGGTTCTCCCAGCGGCAGAAACGCGGTGCGGGACGAAGCGCAGCGGCTTATATTCGCTTTACCGCGACTTGTTTGCCACCCCGCCCGCTCACCGTTGACGCCCTGCGTGCATGCAGAACGGCTCCTGCCTTCGCCAACCCTCAATTGCATATCTTCCATTATCTCCCCTACTGTGTACGATTTTAGCCCAAAGCACCTCCGCGAGCATCCCTAATTACCGGTACGTTGAAAAAAAAATTACTAATATTTACCGGTATTCCCAGTACCGGTGCGCTGAAAAAAACCGCGAAATTTGTACTGTGAAATTTTCACGTTTCAACGGTAACCATCCGATTATTACTGTAACGAACAGTTATTTTTTCCCCACATGGAGCATTACTTTTTACCGAGTTTTATGTTACGTCCGCACAGCTATTTATCGCTCCCTGTAAACTGAAACAAAATTACATAGCAAAAGCAACGATACTGACTTTTTACCATAAAAAAATACATCCCAAGGGGAATGTTCTATAGACACGACGACGACAAACAATCATGGTTGCAACCATAATTATAGTTTAACCAATTGAATATATACCAGCAGAAACTACATTGAGGAAACGGATAGTATTTCCTACAGTAACCAATAGTTTATATACTATATATAGTATATATATGGTTTATAGTATAGTTAATAGGGAACGTTTATATAGATGGTTTCTGATGATATAATATTTAATTGGTTAAATTATAATTATGATTGCAACCATGATTTTAACAAAATGTAGACGGTCCCCTTGGGGACTATTTTTTATGGTAAAAAGTAACTATTGTTGCTTTTACTATGGAATTTTTTTTCAGTGTATATATATATAGACCTTCCCCCTGGGAACCTTTCTCTGGGTCCTTTCTTTCAGCCTACATTCACAAAATGTCAGTGTAAATATATTGTATCATATTATTTCCTATTACATTACATTATTTCCAATCGATCGGCAGCGCGCCGCATTCCGACCGTGAATTTCGCTGCCATACACGGTGAGCATCGAACATTTTCGTCGCTGCGGGACGATCGTCGGAAGCTTGACCGTCGAAAATGATAAAACGAACACGTTCGATAGGCGGTATCTCCCACGTCCTCTCTCACCCTCGCCTCGAGATGCGAGTTTGATCGAGTGTCAATCGTCAGCAGGTGAAAATACGATCCCGTTGACGAGTGGAGACGAGTACATTTTCGGTTTTCGGGGGGGATATATGCCAAGCACGCCCGCGCGAAGCACCGACGGCAGAGCAGTGAGCACGTTGATCGACGTCTCGTTATCTCGTCGAGGGGCTGGGCTGCACGGTGTACCACCACTGCGTGGCCCAAGGTAATTGGTGATAAATTTTCGCTTCACTCCGGCAGCAGCAGCAGCGTTCGCTCACCCTCACCGCTCCCCCATTCCCCCGATACTGTATGCTAGTTGACACGCGATCACGTTGTGCAAGCGTTTTCTCGCTAGCTCAGCGCCGAGTCTATCATAACGTCGAACGTATACGAGAAATATGTTAGGTTCAACGTGCGTGACCACCCAATACCCATATCGTAAAATCTGCTTTGGGAGGAAACAGATTTTTTTTTCATCAATTCACACCGATCATGCATACCAAGCGTTCCAATCGCTCCGATGATCCCTCGTCAAATTAAGACGAATTTGAAAAAAAAGCGCAAAGGCTCCTCTGTTGTGAGGCCCGTTTTGCTCCTGCTCTCTTTACTGCTCCGAGGGGGTAAATACGATTTTCCTCGCACGCGCATCGAGTGTCTTCCCCCTTTGGCGCTGCCGGGGAGTTCTTTGCACGTCAAAGTTCCCGTAAGTCTCCTTCGACTAGCGCTCTTCTCCCACTCCCCGAACAATCGCACCATGGAGTACTTTGACTTGGCGGCGTTCGAACAAATTGAATTTCCCTCTTCCCGACCACCACTGGCACCGTTAAATCGGAAAGCGTTTAGTCGATCGGTTGAAGAATTATTGGTTGACGGCTTTGTCGGGCAATATCTCTCTCTCTATTCCTCTCTCTCCACCCCCCCTTTCTAACTCACTCCTTTCACTCTCCGATAGCTATTTCTGTCTCATTTTTTTTCATCCCCACCCGCGGACAATAAACTCCCGTCATTTTCCATCCCGCTCCTTTCGACCGGTTTCAACGCTGCGCGATATCACCCTATCCGTACATAACGTTGTATCTATACATATATATATATCTATATATATATGCACACGCAGAAATGAATTAATAAATTACAAGGGGAGAGAACCGGCAGCGGCTCGTTGGAACGTGTGCGAGTGCCGCGTATCGATTTACGCCTGATATTAAAATCGACCGATGATTAATCTATCGGAGGCTTCTCATCCCCTTCGTCGGGGAGGTTCGCTCTCAGTACGCGTCCGCCGGCACGACGGGAGAAAGAGGGAGAGACGCGGGCGCATGAATTCCGGAGGGAACGACGGCAAGGGTGCGCGCGGCTTGGTATCGATTACACCGAGTTTCCACGAGGAAACGCGACCGTGCACCGTAACTTTAGTGGAAATACGAAACAACCACGACGAGTCCCAGCGACAACGTTGATGTCATTGCGTGACATCGATTCGTTCGGTAACGAGGTTCCACGCGACCGATACCTCGTCCCTTTGGCGGAGTTTATTCCCCTGCACCCTTCTCAGTTACCAGCCCCGAGCTCTCTCTTTTCCCCTTCCGCCGTCCATACCGTAACATTTAATTATCGACAGTGGGCGGCAGTCGCCGGCGACTTTCCAGGAAGCCACTTTCGCATGTTCCCCCCACCGTCCCCGAAACGGCTGCGCCTCACGCGTACGACATTTAATACTATGCATCATCTGTAAGTTGATTTATCTCGGTCGTCGGATTTGTTACTTTGGCGACGCACGACAGATGCGAGGTGAAACTGTAGAGCGCGAAACGGTGCATGTCATCGTCCATTTAGACGATCGTCGATGATGCGAGCGATCTCGGTGGCTACACAGTAAAAAATAATTTCGTAAAATCGGAATGCGGATTCCGTAAAAATAATTTTGTTAAATAAGTGCACTTATTTATCATTTTACTGATAAAAAAGTACAGTTGAATGAACTAAGATTCAGGGCCGTTCAAATAAATATTTAGTTGGTCGAACAAAATATTTTTACTTTTACCAAACAAGTGACAGCTTTAAACGTTTGTCACCGCGACTTCTGTTTAATCGACTATTTTTATTCTCCATATGTGGACGCACGAAATTTCCATTGCCCGGGTATTAACTATCTTACACTGATACAAAGCGCGGTTGATTAACCGCAGGGACGTTCAAATAAATATTCACTTGGTCGAACAAAATATCTTTATTTTTACCAAACAAGTAACAGCTTTAAACGTTTGTCACCGCGACTTCCGTTTAATCGACTATTTTTAACTATCTTATACTGATACAAAGTGCGGTTGATCAACCGCAGAGACGTTTAAATAAATATTTAGTTGGTCCAACAAAATGTTTTAATGGCTCAAAAATCTTTCGGTGAAATCGTTTAAAAAAAAAACGCTTGAACTAACCAATCTCTTAGCAGTAAACTCTTAGCCAACAAAATATCAAAAGAATCTTTAGTTGATTCAACGCCATTTTTTGTCAGTGTGCGATGTGGAATTTTGCAGTGGCAGGATTAAACGAGCCCTCTCTCACAGAATAATTTTTTTCGTGTCATTAACCCTTTTACCGGGGACCTCGAGTGGAAAGCTTCTGCACGAGCCAGGATCCTCGCGAAACGGAAGGGTGGGTTCCTTCATCGGGGCGGAGTCCAGCAGCGTCGTCAGGAATCGAGGCTCTCGCTCGGCGCGGATCCTGTACGCAGGAGGGGGTAATCAGGCTTGATGACACAGAAACGCCGACTATGATGAAATTTTTCCCGGGAAGCGCCGGAGCGCGTTCCTCGTCGGCGATTTACGCTTGAACGATAGCTCTGAGGCGAGCAGAGCCGGGCTGCAACAGGGGATGAATGAACAAGTCGTGTCGACGGCGTCGTCGGTCGGACGTGAGAGCGGCGTGTTTGAGCCTCGCGTGATTAAAAGTCGTTCGTTCGAATTAAGCGCTTCGATGAACGCTCGACCTCCGAGGATAAAGGCGGGCGGAGCGGGAGGCGAACGCGGAAAAGGTAGAGAACAGGGAACGCGCAGTGGTAAATAGAAAAAAATAAAAATAAAAAAAGGGGTTGACTGTGGACTACAAGGGCTTATATAGCGTACGTACGCGTGGAAAGAAGCGAAAATTGCTCGCACACTCTCTCGCTCGCTCGAGTATATATACAAAATTGTGTGTACTATTTATAGAGAAAGGCCACGCGTTGGAAATATGTGTGTACATAGATTTACAAATAGCGCCGAGAGAGAGAACGTGGGAAGTGGTAGAGTGTTTGCACGTATAAATACAGGTATGCAATATACCCGGCGCAGTTCCGAGAAGTCTTTTTCTATACTGCATCAGTCAATATTTAATCAGTCGCCCTCTCCAACACGTGAAATTCGTAATTCAACTTCCTACAACGATTCCGGACGCATTGGGGACTTTTTTAAATAAGCAGGAATAAATTCAACCCCCTCCCCTCGCCTTCTTACCCATCCCTCGTCCAAGTCCCAACACCTGTGGATCATCGACAGTCTAGCGCGCCCTCTTCACCATTTGCTTTCACCGTTTACAGTTTCTGTCTTAAATCCTTTAACTTGATGTCTTAAATCCTTAACATTCTTCAAAAGTCCTGGAAATGTTCTTGAACTTTTCTATTTTTAGATCCTTGAGATTTCATTATTAGTTCGTTTACTTTAATTCTCCGCAACAGTGGATCAATATTTGCGATCAAGATATTTTTATAAAAATAATATTTTCCGACGTACAGAAGTAAACGAATGATTTTATTATATTTTTATGCCGCCCACGCAAAAAGCATTATATGTAGGGTCGCCTCGCCCCTCAACATCCATCATTTTTTCCGAGGGAACCCTGAGAATGTCCCTGAAAATTCTTCGTGTACTATTTTGAATCTACACGAGGCGCCGCGTTCAAGCTAGCGATAGAGCCGCGTGGCGGTAAAAAGCACGAAAGGGCTGGAAACACGATGTCCCCGCTGTCCCCTTACGACAGCGGCACCGCGATATCCCGACTCGTGTGACGAGATATATGCGAAACTGGCAATCCCCGCAATTCATCGCGAAGGCCGAAACGAGTAAGACCGCACACCCAGGGGTTTTCCCGGTGACTTATCGTGTGTATATCCTTCCACCGCAGCCGCTGCAGTGGATACAGAAGAGTTCGCATGAAGATGAAGCGGCCCTTCTTCCGCGAGAATGGCCTGAGAGAGAGCTTCCCGAATATGGGGCACGAGAGAGAGAAAAAGAGGTGGAAAGGAACCGTCGAGAAGGGTGGATTGAGAAAATTCACCGAGAGTGAAATTGCCAAAGGGTCTCCCCAAACCCCGGTCTCCCGCGCCCTCTCTTCGTGCTCGAAGGGCGATGGTGCGACTGCTGGTAGCAATTTGCAGGCGCACCTTCGCGTCTCTATCCCTAGGAGTTCGCCTTCCCAGGGTATAACCAGAAGCCCGGTTACCGAAGAGGTTCGGGGGTTGTCGAGTCGCTCCCTCGTTTGTTTTTCTTCCCTCACGACAACCGCACTACCCCCCCCCTCCCCTCCACGGCCGCAGCAGTGAACAGCCGACGGGAGTACAGAGAACCGCGCTATACGGGCGAAGAAGACCGCGGGCACGTTGGTCCCGGGTAAGGAAGGAGATCACGGACGTGTTCGGATTCCCCGGCAGGCTCTCTGGAAGGTCGAAGATGTTCCAGCCTTACCCACTGGCCGAACGAAGTCACGGGTAGCGGGGGCTCGGTGGAGGATCGTGAACCACCCCTTGTGCGCGGTGAATGAGCGACCCCGAGCAAATAAATACCGTGCTAAATCGTCCGGAAAACTCATTCCATCTCTCGAGCGTCCCATACGCTCTCGCCTCCTCTCGCTCAGTCTCACCGGGTATCCTCCTCGGACGCGCACGAATCGTTCTTGCTTCGAATTCAGAGGGTCTCCGGCACTCTCTTACTCCTCCTCGTTCTTTCTTCCCTCGGTGGACCGTCCCTCCGTACACAGCGCAACAGAATACGCCGAGAAAAGAACCTCTCTCGGCCTGACCTCCGCCGTCCGCATCTCTCGGGTCACGAAGACTCCGGGAGAAAAAGATACGGCGTCGACCAAGGGACGAGGGAATCGGACGAGATATATAGATGCCGAATAAAAAAATATAAAGGAGCGAAGCGGATATTCGATTTGTGAAGTTGAATTTCGCCCGGTGGAATATCGAGTTGGGAGGGAAAATGAAAACAAGAGTCTTAACGTTGGGTAGTTTCTGTCGCTCGAACTAGAGACTTGGATTTAGTGGACTCGTCTCTTTTGTCCCGCATTTGCCGTGTTCCTTCCGCCTTTCCTCGTCATATCGGAGAAGGGTCCGAGGAACCGCTATCGAAAAGCCAGAAACGAAGTGAGCCACTGGGAGCCGGGAGCGACCGAGAGTGAGGGCGAATTTTATGTATACGAGTCCGTTCGTTTCACCCCGAGAACGAGAGTTCACCGGGCATTCGCGACCTCGTTTTGTCTAGCCGACATTGCGGGCTCGGGTGGTCATTGGTGCTGGAGGGATTCGCTATGGCCGCTTCCTGGTGTACATACGGCGGTGGTGGAAGCGACCGGATGCGCCCGAGAGCACCTTCACGCTCGAGAAACGTGTGCGAACCGTCGGTGGTGCTGGCCCGCTTTTAGATGGCCACATGCTAGGAGTCGCTGGGAGTCTCGACCGCGTAAATCGATCTCTTATCCCCGAACCACACGCGAGCCAGCCCAGCCGGAGCGTGTCGAGGATCCGAGGACTCTAGCCGTCTCTGGAACCGACCGACGTAATAGAAAGCCCTGACGGGGGTCAATCTCCCGGTGGAAAAGCCGGCTAACTCTTTACCCACACTCCCTCCGTAGAAACCTCCGTCTGTCGTACGATCATCGATCACTACCCCCCGACCGCCCTTCGACTTTACCCGTCCTCGAAGGTGGTACTTTTATTCCTTATTTCTACATCCACCTTATTTTCCCAGCCAGATATCTCGGCCGCAGTCGCCAGTGTTGCGGAAATCGTTGTCGGAGAATTCACTTGTCCTTAACGCCATTTTTTTCTCTCGCAAGTGGTCTTTATGCTCATGTCTGCATTAATTGTGAGATACAACAAATTTTACATTGTTTCTAATAATCAAGGATGAGTTCGTGTTACCTTGAAAATCATGTAATGCTCATTTACTTCTTTTTGCAAGGTACTTCAAGAATACCTAATATTTTTTCGCGTTATTCAATTCCATTCGAATGAGAAGTTCATAATCCGCATGTTTCGAGAACGAGAGTTTACTGTCCAGCAAAATTCGGAAAACACGAGTTTTACCTCCATTGTTCGTGAAAAATGCATGGCTTGAGAAACATTCCGAGTAATTAATGCGCGCATCGCTGGGGACCTTGGAGCTGGTCGAAAGAGTAGCGCAGACGGCGTGTGCCTACAATTGTAAAAAGATCATTCTCGGACGGGTATATTTTCGGCAAGAGCCTTTCCACGAATTTAATTTCGTGCTTTGAAACAATAGGAACAGTACGTACGAATAAATATGAATCCCGAATAGCCTCGCGAGAACACAGTTCGTTCGCTGTGTATTTTCTCTGACCCTATTAGGAGAGGAGCACTAAAAAAAAAAAAAAAATCTCTTCCACGCGAGGCTTCTCCCGGAGTTGGCTAACGAGGACTCTCAAGAGACTCCGGACTCCTCGTTGAATTGTACTCCGGCACATGGGACTCCCCAAAGCTCGACGTACAATTTCTTCGTCGAGCTTTGGGCTCGAGGTGGAGGAGGAACCGGAATCACCAAGGAAACCGCACACTAACCACTATAGGATTCTCGTTATTCGACGGAATGAATACAGGCAAAAAATAAAATTAAAAAAAAAAACAAAGTTCTTTCTTGGCACCGCGCCTCTACCATGAATTTCTTTGCCTAGTAACAACTCCACCACTGGTGCCCGAAAATCTATCAGACAATCTCGACCACACTATAACTTCCTTACACGAGGTATACACATCGCGCCTGATGCCTCGTCACAATGTGGATAATTAATAGCGATCTTCTTCTTGATGGATGAAGCGAAAATTCCCAAACGTGTCAAACAAGAGTTTTCGCGACGTCAGAATTAATTAATCGGCTTGCGTAATAGAAACTGAAGTACGCTATAAGAGGAAAGTTAGTATAAGCTTGCGATAATTTTTTCGAAGAAGGGTCCGAAGAAGGGTTGAATGATCGGCTACATCTGGTCCAGAAAACTTATTCTTCGACCGGAAATGTGTCATGCCGGTCGATTCCGGTTCGAAGTAGTAATTTGCGATACAAGTGCGGTAGAGCGAACTTGATGTTCGCTATGCCGCATTGCTACACCGTTCGCTAGTATCGCATAATGTTTTCTGTAACGAATGCAAGAGAAGTGCTTCACCGTGCCTGTCCAGCCCGCGTGCGTAAAGTACGAGAAGCGTGCGTAAAGTATAATCGGTCCGACGTGCGCATGCGCGGAGTAGTTATAGTGCACTTGCCTGTAAAGTCCCACTTACACTACTCCCAGCAGGCACGAAAAGTAGCACTTATCATGCATGAGTTATACAAACCTCATTTTTCGACCGGAAGTGACGTCATACCGAAAAACGTCATTGCCGGTATGAAAATCTGATTTTTCGACCGGAAGTGACGTCATACCGAAAAACGTCATTGCCGGTATAAAAATCTGATTTTTCGACCGGAAGTGACGTCGTGCCGGAAATACGTCACTATCGGTTCGAAAATCACATTCGTTTCAGCGCCGACTCCTCAGCGCTTCTCTCCTCCGAGGCATTTGAGGCTGTCAGGCAGTTTTTTATATCTGGGTCAGGTAAAGGGGTGAACGAACGATATGGCAATATAAAAAGTGATAGGGTCGGGGGGGAGGGGATAAGGGAGGAGATATAAGGGATTAGATCGTCGGAAGAGAGTGGCCCGCGATGTAATAACGGGAAGAGCATCGTCGAGGCCGTGAGCTCTCGCGACTGCCTCGAAGGTGATGGTGCGGCTGTAGTAGCAGCAGGAGGTGTACGACGTGTCTGTCATGCCACCCTGGCCGCAGCCGAGTCTCGATCCCCTCGACCGGGTACGACGCGATGTCAGGCAAGCTTTATTATTGTACCTCTCTCGGCATACATTCCATAATATGGGTGTAGCCCCGCGAGGTGAATGACCCCGTACCGACGTATACAAATCGGGAAGTTCGCCTTCATGCTTCCTGCGTGTCGGAGGCGCCGCCGCCGCTTATTGTCTTTCTCATCCGCGGGCAATGGAGAGACACCCCGGCGACGTTCGATCACTCCGACCGACTTTGACGCTTTTTTCGCTTATCCAGCACGTGGCAGCCCCCCCCCCCCCCCCCCCTCCTCCTTCGCATCGTGTCCCGCGTCATTTCGTCCTGCGAAGAATTCCCCGCGGATCTCGCGCGAACACGCCCCGAGAATAAATGACGCGACGACCCCGGGCTGAGAAGCGGCTCTTCCGGATTGTTAAGTAAATTGAAAAGCTATTTCGCGCGAACGGGCGATAGTACGAAAGTCGTGAAATATATGGCTCGACGCTTCTGCAAATTCATTGTCTTACCTAGTCGGAGCGGAGTGTAATGTATAGCCATCACGGGAGGACGACGGAGTGAGGTAGAGCGGGACGTTCGATCACTCGCGGTGGCGTGAAAGTTTGACGGGTTTTCGTCGTCTTTACCGCCGTTTCTCTCGCCTTCTCGGGTCTCTTACCCAGTAAAAATTCCTAGTCACCGGCAACGCGCCCGGCACCCGAAGACAAATGACATGAACGCTCTGCGCTCCCCGCGCGAGCCGCTGGATTCGCGCTTCCTCGCGGACTCTTAGGTAAATTCGAAAACTGTCTTCCCGCTCCCGTGCGGTAATGCACCTCACCGTCGCGGAAAACAGACAGGGAGAATCTATTACGGGACATCGCGGCTGTCATCCTCGCTGTACCTCCGTCATAGCTCGGCTGCCGCTACTCTTCTTTAACCTCCGCATAACTCATGCAACAACGCAGTCCAACTACTTTCGAATTTGTTCAATTTGAGGAAGTGAGCGACGCGGGTGTTGGAATTTCTTTCGGCGAATTGTCAAACGCGTTCGCGAAACATTCGACGCAGAAATTCGGTCACGAGTCTCGTCTAGGACCTTCCAGTCTGGGCTCTTCCGGTCCTTCGGGCGACCTGACGAATTCCTGTAGAATTTTCGTGGACGCCAATGCACCCAGAAAAATAATTTATTTGAAGACCATCGTTTATTCGGTTTAAGTAAAATATTTATTTGTTTTAAATAAATATGGATTTAAATTAAGTAAATATTTATTTAAACCAAATAAATATTTTATTTAAACCAAATAAAAGCTTCTCGTCAAATAAATTATTTTTCTGGGTGTGAGGGTCAAGTCTGGATAACCCATGCAACAACCCAGTCCAACTACTTTCGAATTTATTCAATTAGAGGAAGTGAGCGACGCGGATGTTGGAGTTTCTTCCGGCGAATTGTCAAACCCCAAAAATTCGGTCAGGAGTCTCGTCTAGGACCTTCGAGTCTGGGCTCTTCCGGTCCTTCCAGCTTCCTGACGAATTCCCGTAGAATTTTTGTGGCCGCCTTTGAGGGTCAAGTCTGGATAACTAACTGCACATTCCCCGAGTGCGCCCTGCAAAGGGACTTTCCGCTCGGGGAAATTTCTGGACGCGAACTGGCCAGGTCAGGCATAATCGACAGCGTGAGATCGACTCTTCTAGCTGACCCATCGCCGAATAGTTTGGATAGTTCGAATGGCCGATTAGCGCGATTGAAGTGACCGCATGACGCCGATCGTCAAAGTTCGTCCAATCGATTTCTCCTTTCGCCGCGGTGCAGCTTTGCCTGGACGGTTTGCAGCGCATCCTCGAACCGGTGTCCTGTCGTACACACTCGCGGTCCCACACCATCCCTTATCCTTTTCTCTCTAGGCCGTGCTCCACTTCGAGCACCGCCGCAATTCCAAGTGTCGCCCCCTCCCCCTTCCAACCCCCCCACGTAAATAGTCGCATGCCGGGCGGTACTTTCACACAGCCACCGGAAGCAGAGGTAATCCGGAGAAATCGTGAACCGGCAGCGAAAACTCCGACGCCGAATTTCTGACCATAAATTCACGCCAGTCTGACGTTTACTAAATGAAGTTCCCCGGGTAAAAAGAGAGTGCAGCCCCCCCCCCCCCCCCCCCCCCCCCCCCCCCCCCCCCCCCCCCCCCCCCCCCCCCCCCCCCCCCCCCCCCCTGCTTGCTTTAAAATTCCGGCACTGTCCAATTTCCTGTACACGACTTTCACCGGTTGCCACACATGACTCTTTCTCTCCGACTATGCACGCCGGTGAAAAATGACTTCGGTGACATAATTTCTCTCACTTCTCAAGGACCTCTTTGGGGGTCTTTTTTTACGATGCGTCAGGGAAATATCGACTGGGGAGAAATTCGACTCCATTAACGATCGCCCAAAGTACAAACAAAAATAGGCCGCAGTCTAACGACCGTGAAACTAAGAATTACTGGCCGGTCTGCGACGACGACAGACCGTGATAACAGAGAGAATCGTGAGTACGGCAATGCAAACGAGGACGAGTAGCGACTACTGTGACACAGAGGCGGTCGACAATGATAATAGAAGAGGAGAGTTCGGCGCGATAACGAGAAAGGCGGATGGCGAGCGAGGCAGTAGATAACGTCTGGGAAAAGGTGTCCTTAGCGACGAACTCGATATTCCAGCCGATGTGACTTTATTGTGAACCGCGAGTCGGACAGAAACAGCAAAAAAAAAAAAAACGGTGTTCGCCCCTGCTGCCAGTAGTCAATGTACACAAGGGCGCTGTGGGAATTGATACGCTTGTGTATCAAAGGGCCCTTGACGAAACCGAGCTGGTGCGCGTCAACCGTGATATATTAAAAATAACTGAACATCAGAGAAATTCTTCCGTGTGTATGTTATAGCGTGAAATAAAAAAAACCCCTCACACTCCGCTCCACAATCAAGACCCAACGTCCATTTTTGCTCTGACGTCTTTAAATTTTTTTATTTATCGGGAAGCGCAGAAGAAATTGAGATATCCGAAGAATAATCTGGGGCATAAACTTTCCTTGGTCGCTGGTAGCCAACGGAAGCTCCCTTGGCGGTCATTGCGCCCGCGGCTTAGAACGAAGGGATGCAAATAATCCAATAATTTCCGCGCTCCCCGGGACCCGAAGAATTCACTGGGGAATAAAGAGGCTGCCGCCGCTGCTGCGCGTATCCTGAAAATGAACGAGCGAGAGACAATGCGATGATCGAGAGGATTAGTTGGGGAGACAAAGGCGCTCGAAGCTGAGAAACGTCAGATATATAGTTATGGACTTTGAGAACCGGTATCCATAGCTGAGGAAATAGAGTAATCAGCCGAACGGTTGTAGGGCTTTGATGAGATCTGAAAATAAGTCGATGGAATCCTGTTTGATGCTGTGCCCCGCCGGTGAATAGCGACCGATCGCTTCGCCTTCGCCCAAGGGACTGCGCATCAATTCTCCGAAATGCCGAAGGTTCGTCAAGAACAGTGCTGAATATGATTGCTCAAAGCTCTCCCAGAGTTCCCCTTTGTATTCCGTCTGTCGGCTTATAGCTCCGCCCGGGAGCGAATGTTTTTCAGCGAAAGAGACTCCGTTCGCCTCTCATATCTTATTCAGTCTGAGATATAAGAAATGGTAACTCATAGTATCAGTAACTCATCTATATGCCATGCGACCCTGTATGTGGGTGGATGACAACGATCTATAAAAGACGGAACGTCTTTTCAATTGGAAATAAGGTTTTCAGGAGTGCGCCTCGCTAATTTTGATCGTCGAGCGGACAGCTTCGAGATATTGGCTCGGTTGAAATTAAAGAGTCGCGAACGCTCGCGAGTTCACGATATGACGAAAGAGAGGCGGACGGAGGGATGTTCGACAGTGGCCATGGAGATGGAACTTGGTCGGTTGAATATTTCTATCGATAGTCCACGAAGAAATTTCTATCCCACTCCTGTAATCACTTTCCCCGAGAAATATATAAGGAGAAGTCGCGAAGATTCTGCAGAGTGGAGATAAAATTCAGCTGGTTAGGTCGGCCGGCGAGGCTCGGAGGCAGCGAAAAGAAAGGAAGAGGGGGTGGAAAAAAAGGAAGAAAGTTCATCTGGCTCGGAGATACGTACCGACGAAGCACAAATTATATTGCAGTACTCCGGCAGGAGAGCGAAGAAGTGGCTCGAGGGGATGATGGGCTCGAGTGCCAACCCGGCAGAAGAAAGATCGACGTAGGCAGGCACGTTCGCGGGGTGAGTGTTAAGGATCGAGGATTAATTCCACGATCTTCATTCAAGTACCGCGTCGTCTGCCTCGTCGTAATATGATATCCTACCCCTCCGAGTTCGGTGCGCAGTCACGCGCTTTGCAAGGTTTATTTACTTAGACCATTGAATGAATATTTAATTATGCCAATCCGCGCGTACACTAGTTTCCCCAACTTTATAGTTGGCTCGGTAATACGCCGCACCCGCTCAGCCGACCGGTAAATAAAAGCGTCGCTTCTTTTGATCCAGCTGAGTACACTGTACAACATAACGCAGTAAAAGAAACCAGGCATCCTCTGGCAGTTGGAGAAATTATCGAAGTTCGAAACGAGTTTCCAACTTCGAGAGAATCTCGGAGACTATTTTCAAACTCTCGACTCTGGGTGTGTTCTATTCATTACATAGACCATAGAATAGACTATCGACCGACTGGAGAGCAGCTTCGAGTTCGCATTATTTTTTTTGTTTTCTTTCTCCCTTTCTGTCTCATTCACCTCTCTATAAATGATACATCCTTCTTTGTGAGCTGTACTCGAAAGAGCACAGCGAAACCGTACCGAATCCGTCGAGGCAGCCGTTCCCGCTGCCGTTTCCGTGCCCCTCCCAACCCAGGCGCCTGGGGCTGCTTTCAAAGCCCACAAAAGCCGATTTATCCCGTTTTCGCAAGATGGATCGACGCCGCTGTGAGCCTAGCCAGAGCCCGGCACCACCGACACAACCACGAGGAACAGAAGCCCCGGTGACGTTGTTGCTTTTCGCCCGGCAACAGCTCTTCCATCTTGATTTGTCGTACGGTCGGGATATCCAACGCTACTTTTACCGATCCATTTCGACCGGAAGTTCTGACGTATCTCCACGGTCCATCGACTCTCGGATGTTTATATATTACCCACGCCATCGCCGTACCACACGTTTCATCAAACAAATTTGCTAACCACGTTCCCACAACGGCGCGTACGGTTATCGCCGTCGTAATTCTCCTTTATCCGACGTTTGCAATAACGATGTAATTTCATTCCGATCCTCCGGGTGTTCCATGGAGCGACAACCTGTATTATCGCTTATGAAAAAGGCTTTTATAAATTCCCTTTTGCTTCTTTTGTCCGAAGAGAGATTTAGCCACGTAATATCCGTCTCTTTCACGAGTAAAGCCTCCTTGCTCCGACGCGGCCGTCTCTTGATCTTCGAGACCGGGAGGCCAGACCAACGAAGCGAAAGAAGGTCGGCCGACCAGCCGGCTTTCATCAAGAAAGAATATTAATGAAAACGGCGAGTTTTCTGACGAGAAAGATGAGAGCGGACGGGGCGAGGAACAGAAGGAGGCGCGCACATGACCGAAGTGACGTGCGAGGGAGTTCTCCATTGGGAATTGACATAAGCGCGCGTGGCAGGGTTGTTTTTGGTCATCCAGGTTGAGAGTCTTTTCGTCTTTGACGAGGGTTCTTCGAGGCCGGCTGGAACTGTTAAAGCTTCGGCCGTGGAGCCTCCCGGCGACCTTCGCCAGTCACGATAAAGGAGAAGACAGAATCGCCTATCGGACCCGCGCTAAATTGTTTATCGCGACGGTTCTCCTGGGAACTCCAAAACAGCCCCATCGTTCGTCTTTCCGAGAGATGAGAAAATATCCTGTCGCTCATCCACACTATATATCTATTGGAGATATAGAGAGCGCGCTCTAGTCGGTCATCTCAGACCAAACAGTCTCCCTTCGCTTCTCTTTAATCCCCCTGCCCTCCCACGCTGTATCATACTCCCTCATAGCCTCGGGCAGTATCGCGGCAGACAACTCCGGGAGAGAACCCCACCTATTATTTGCGTTCCAACATCGTAAATGAGCCGAGGATTAAATGCAAGGCGAAGCGTGAAGGCGCCCAAACTAATTGGAAGTTCGTCTCATTTAAATTAGACGATGGTACGAAGGTAAAGAAGGAGAGAGAAGGAGACCGAGAGAGAACGAGGGTGAGTGAAGTATTACCGAAACTTGTCGACAGTCCTGCGCGCCATTGACAGCTCGCGCCAATCGCGCAAGGCCACTTCATTTTAATTATTAAATTAATCTGTCAAGTTCTTTTTCTTTCAAACCCCCTAACGAGGGCCAACGCGATTGAGGATCGCAATTATGACAAGAGGAACAAAGATGACTCGGCAAAAATGTCATTTCTTCGCTGATTGGGTAAGACGCGAAAGTTCGGATGTAAATTAAACGAAGAGTCTTCCGGATATTACCACCGTTTTAGCGTTGGCAGATGGAATTGGAAGAGAGACGACGAGGAACGAGGGCGGGAGGTGGGGGGGGGGGGTAGAAAACTGAGATATAGAGAAGTTTCATAATGGCCCGAGGCAAATCTCCGGTGAGTTTGATCATTAAGGATCAAGGTCGGGTCGAGGGTGTGAAATCCGCCTTCTAGCATCTTCCCCCATGGCGAGGATCGTCGCAACCCCTACGTCTCTCGTTGACAAGAGAAATATAGCTTTGGAGAATTTATGTTGCCGTCGCTCCTTCTCGCGGAGGAAATTAAGAAACCTGCTATATTAAGGCTTAACCATGGATGATAAATCACAATAACGTTAACTCCTGTATACGCTCGTTATACATTTGACGATGAAAAAATAAAAGAGAGCCAGTTGTACGAAGAGAGGCTTTCAGTGTTTCTTAATTCATCCATTTTTGTCGCCGGCTCCATTCGGGATACATTTCAGAGAAGCTTAAAAAAAACAAAAATATACCGTTTCGAAAATCTCTTTTTAAAACGAATCGATGTCATTCGGTAAAACATCATTTCCGGTTTGAAAATCGTATTTTGGTACCAGAAGCGGCGTTCTTTCCTGTGACATCACTTCCGGTCGAAAACTCAAATTTTCAAACCGGAAATGACGTCATAGCCAACCTTTTCCATAATTTCTCTGCCTCACGTAACTTTCAGTTTAAAATTACGATTTTCAAACCGGAAGTTACGTTACAGAGAACATTTCATATTATTTTGAGTAACGCGACAGAAACGATTAAATTAGCGATGCACGGGTTGCATTAACCGAGTGTCGAGGCAGAAACTCTCCTTAACGGAAACTCTCCTTAAGTGCCTTTTGCTCTGCCGGCGAATGATCAATGCTTCACCGCGATGACATCCCGACAAACCGACACACATTTAAGCGCGCGATATTTCACCTCCTTTTCGCGACATCTCCGCCCCACCCGCGTTTCGCAAAATGGTATTCTCAGGTCTGCTACTGATTTTCGTTGGATACTTCCGAACGACGTTTCGATATTCTTTTCGTTCTTTTGCCATCGTCAACGTCTGAGGTTTTATGTGAAACGCGGGTAGCACGGTCACGTCGTTGCCTGGTACTTTGGCGAATTTACTGTGGCCCATTACAAGATTTTTCCTCACACTGGCAACATCAAAACCCGTCCTATTGTGTAATCGAATAGTAAACTTTTACGGTCCCTCGTAGAGTGCGAAAAAAAATTACATCTCGCGTGCAAACGCCAACGCAGCGGCGTGAGTATAGCTCACGAAGAAAAAGGGTCCTGAATGGGTTTTTCACGCGATCTCAATGGAGGCGATAGGCCGAAATTATGGGGGAGTTGCCGTGTTGCACGTGTGCCGATGGAACTTTGTCCGTGATTTATAGTCGATCTTTCAACCACATCAGAAGGTAACACTTCGTGTTCCCGAGGCATTAGTTCAATATACAACGTGTCATTTCAGGTGGTGGTACATTGTATCCCGTGTCCGGGAACTATACGGCTCCGGTAAATTTCTGGAATTTGGTCGCTAAATCAAATCCCGTCTCCTCCGGGGTCGCCGCTCTACCTCGGGGAAATCTGAATCTCATGAAAGACGCTCATCGAGGATGGTTTGGTCGTAAGGAGATTGTTGGTTATCCCCTTGTCCACAGGTTATACCGTTGAGATTCGTGAATCTAGACCTCGTCAGAAATGACCTCTTTGACGGCGAAGACCGCACGAACCAATGGAATTGATCGAGAACAGGAGGATGATGGCGGTGGCTTTGAATAATGCGATAAGGTTTCCATATCGGACAGTCTCTATATTATGTAAACCCCACTCTCGCGTTGTCTTCACTCCTTGTACTATATTAAATAGCGTAATGTATACCTATATCCAATATCCCGTACGTAAAGGTAACGTGGGTTAACCCAGGCAGCTCTACCGGATTTCCTCATGCACTATTCGCCGGGGCACAGTAGAACTAGCGGCAGCCTTATAGCTGCACAATCTCCTCCACGGCAGTGGAGAAAGGGCTAGACGATACTACCGGTGGAAGACGAAACTCACCGTAGTCTCGCGAAAGACGCTGGCACGATACATAGCCAATGGCTTGAGCGTGATAGCTTCATCGATATGCATATAGCTCGGCTCCGGCAACCACTACCAGCTATGTACAGGGATGGATAGGACTTGATGAGTATCAGGAGGTCCACTGAGGTCCAACGGATAGCAAGACAGAGGAGTACTTGAACAAGGATGAAGAGGCGCTCCGGTAGAGCGGGCAGGAACAGCTAGCCTTTGTCGTCTTAATTAAACATCGAGATCAGATTCCTCGGAACCTCATCGTACTATATAGGTATAAGACTACCTGATGTATATACGTGTATACACAGTACATACTGCACACAGTGCAGTCCGGTTATCATCTCTTGGCTCTTGTGAGTCCTTTGATTACGAATACACGCGAATCGATGAGACGATGAAGTCGGTGAACCTGATTAAGGAAGAGACGAGAGAATCGCGATGCGTCATTGCCACTAGAGTGACTTTTCTCTGAAGACGAGGTCTCCACAAACTGGACAACGGTGAAAACAGCGGCAGCATGAGGAGAAGAAAACAAGAATAATGACCAACGGATAACATCCAGAACGGAGGTTCTTCATTACATAAGGAATTATGGTCTTCTATTTCGGCCAACTTTGTCCAGGTTAGGCAATGGAAGAAGCTTGACTTTATTACGAGTAGGTTATTAACTACTGGCCATAGACACAGCGGTCGAGCGTTTTATAAGCTCTCTGAGTATAGGTTGCAAAAATAAAGGTTCGCGAGAATGGTGGTCGCCGGACGAGCTCGTTCCAGTTGCCTCGCAGCTCGTGAAAACACGAACAATCGGGGTCTCGAAGGAAGGAGAGAGATTTCTCAAAAGACCATTACTTGGCTTCGGGCGTCTTGTAAGACAATCGGACCATTCTCACATAGCCCTCGGTGCAATCGTTTGCCGACGACAAGGGGGGGGGGACCCATCGGGGATGGAGCGGACGGAATATACGCGATGGAGGGAGAAAAAAAAAGTGCTACAAGAGAATCGATTCAGCCTGCGGAGAGGCTGCAGAAAGCCTAGAATCTCGGCTGAGGTGCATTTACCTCGTACCCGATACCCGCGCAGAGAAGTACGTGTAGAAAGTCACTGTCACAGAAGGTACACTATCTTTCACACATATACGGTCGAGTTACATCCTGGCATATTATAATTTCGCAGCTATATGCGGGAGTAGAAAAATTGGAACATGCCTCGCGTCTATCTTCCCGCTCGAGGGTGAGGGGGGGCGGGGAGGGGGGAGATCTCTTCTTTTATCTCTCTTATTCGGTGTACTGCTGGCTGGAGAGGCGTTGGGGCCTCTCTAGTTCTCTCGGTTCTTCCTCATCGTCTCTAGTCGGGCTTTTCCTCGCGCGCTCCACTCCCAGGCCTCGGTCGTTGTCGCATTCTTCCCTTTTTACTCCTTCTCTCGTCGGCTCTCGCGAAGATTAATAACGCCACGGCGTGCCTCGCATAAAACTCCCTTTAATCTGGGCCAACGAGAACCCTGGCGAATGTATGGAAGCGCCGCCGAGCGGCATTGAATGACGTGGGCTCACTCGTCTCCCTCGTCTCTCCTGCTATTCCTCTCGGAGTTGCCACCGGCTCGTTCCCTTCTCTCTTTCTCTCCGCCTTCCTCCATCTAGTAAACAGAAACTGGGCGAGATATTCCTGTCCGACAAACGCGCGTCCGTTTCCAGCTCCACTCTTACCACTCGTCCGTCCTTCTCCGCTCTCCCATTTCTTTTTGTTTCGTCTCTCCATTGTAGTTTTTTGTTTTCTTTCCCTTTCTTTTTTTTTTGGATTTTCATTTTTTTTTATCTACTCCACAAGCTGCCAAAGCGTCATGTCGTCTGCACGGCTTCAGAAATTGCAAGACAAACCTCGAGCAAATACCAATCGCAGTTGAGCCCTTCTATACTGTATAACCACTCACCGCCCGGACGCTGAGCTCTCTCCCTCTCTCCCTCGCTGCTTGTCGGAGTAAAAATAAAATGAACCTTTTACCTACCGGTTATTTCTCTGTTTTTATTTTACCCTCGTTCCCATTTCGTGTTGCTGGTCCTCGCACATTTTTATCTCGGCCTCTCCATCACTTCCCTCTTTTAGGGCGGCCAACGGTGCTGCGCGCTCTCCGCTTCGGTGAGCCGGCCAGCGAACGGGCACTCCGACTCTCGGGGTCCGCAAGCCTTCAGCACCACCGAGTCGTTACAAAAGCATTAGGTCGCGACCGACGAGCTGAGGAGCCATCCGCCGGCCCGGCCACCGTTCGCCCCCGTAATCCGAGACCGGTTGCTTAATTATTGGCGTAACTCGGCTACCCCCCATTCCCCTATTTTTCGTACCCGCGCACTACGCTTCTCCTCGCCCCGGCACTTGGAAAAATGAAGAAAACGAGATATCGCACTGGCGCACAACCAACGAAGGGCCACGATCGTGGAGGGAGCGAGACAAAGAAAGACCAACCTAGTTGGATTTAATTAAAAGAATCCAATTCGTATGGATTTTCCGCCGCGGGATTTTCCATCCACTCAACAACGTCTCTTTCTCTCCTCCGCCTCTCCTTTCGTCTCTCTTATCCTTAGTCTCTTTTTCCCCCCGCGATTTTCATAGCTCAGGATTTTCTCCCCTTGAATTCTAACTCGCTGGGCGCTTCCGCCGCCCTCATCTCCTACCTCGTTTCGTACTCATAAAACGAAAGGATCCAGTAAGAGATGATGATCTCGCTGAACCCACGAGGATTCCCAAACCAATTATACGTTGCCAGTTGTTAAGCTAAATGCTGAAAAACGTTCATCGAAAGTTTCGAATTGATCGACTGTGCCAGATGTACGATACCGCACATGTCCTTGACCCAGAAAAAAAATATTGGCAATTACCGGAAAAACTCGATACCCCCAACATCCACAAATAATACCGTCACTGGGACATCGGTTGCTCCACCAGCCTGTTACCATTGTATCAACGTAGGTAGTGAATTGACAACGCTGTTTTGTTAACTGATACGAGAAGCGCTTATGAATGCATGACGAACCACTTGAGCGGGATGCAGTAATGAATTCGTCAGTATCCATTAATCTGTTGACGTAAACATGATGGAAGTGCTTATAGCCTCCATACATACCGGTGAAACGTCACTTGGTATTAAGTCAAACCGCACAGTTATTGACCATCCTGGGCTGAGGAGAGCTCGGTGATTGGCATGCCCGTGTTGCCATGCAGGGTTATTCGCTGCGTACACACTACACAGACAGCCAGTCACCGAAGGACGAAAGACCGCCAAGGCTTGTACGTAGTAGTCGGGCTGGGGTAATGCGACATTAAAGCAGCTCGAGTCACGTGACTTCGTCATTCCACCGGGGGACTTCAATATCAACCGTACATCCGACTCCTCGAATGCTCGTATTTAGTACCTCTTAGTTTAATTTGCCTATCCAATGGGAACGTTCTAATCACATCAAGATCATCACTATGCGTATGCCAGAGGCAGATAGTACGATCTGGAAGTTACTCGGATTCCGCACATTAGATGCGCTTCATAGGGCTTATGTGTAGCGGAACATGTCTGCCTGGATGATTAATTAATTGGAATGCGCAGTGTGTGCGCATGTGGGGGAGTTCCGTTAGAGATCACGGGCTCGTAAACGCGTTATGTGATTCATTTGACTAACGAGAGAAAGCTGTCCCTTAACGATCCTCCGATATTATCTAATTCAACCCCGAAGGTATCGATGCTTTGATCAAACTTCTACACGGACAAAAAGGATGGTATTTCCTACTACAACGAAAAGTTTCCAGGGGGACGTCTATATAGATAGTTTGTGATAGTATATATTCAATTGATTAAACTTTAATTATAGTTACGACTATAATTTTTGGTCATTGTCGTAACTATAAAATGTAGACGTCCCCCCTCGGAACCATGTGCTATGAAAGTTTTTCTCACTGTACGGGATTGTCGAAATTGGATCGCGACAGATTATCGCTATGTCGGATATCTAGTCGCAAGAACGCACCGCATGAACCTGCGACGTGTCTGACCACCAAAGAATTTTCTACTATATGATATTTCATTAACTCCGAATCGTAAAGTCAGTGCACACAGAAAAAAATTTATTTGGCGGCCACCGTTTATTAAGATTAAGTAAAATATTTATTTGATTTAAATAAATATTTATTTAAATTAAGTAAATAGTTACTTTAATGAAATAAATATTTATTTAAATCAAATAAATGTTTTACTTAATCTTAATAAACGGTGGCCGTCAAATAAATTTTTTTCTGGGTGTGTATTCGATGTCGATGCATCTCTCACGATTGTACGGAGTCAAAGAACTGGAAAACTGTGTTTAGCAGGTGAAACTTGTTGTACACTGTAACGTACCTTTGCGTCTGCAAGTATGTGGCCATGCTACGGTTGTAACTCTGTCTGACACCCGCTCACTCGCCTGTAGCATGTCGAGCTGATAAACAATTTCCCAACGGATGTTGGTACACGCTGGTGTGTATACATGTATTTATAATATATATATATTCAGAGCGAGGGGTAGCAGAGATATAAATTATGAATGCCAGAAATACTCGGGGTCGTCCGGAGCTCGCGGAGGCAACCGTGTGTAGCATTGAAAATTCATGGCTCTGTACCCGTCACTCACCTTCCGTCTCATTTACGCTGATGGACTGAAAACAACAGTGAACAGGGCATCGGGAGGGAAAAAAGAACTCGTGTTGTTGTTATGTTTTTGTTTTCTTTTTTTCGTTCGCAGAATTCGCAAATTCTCGATGTAAACGATAGGACGAATTTCGCAGAGTTTTTGGGAGCAACAGTGCACAGGTACACGTTTCGTATACTGCAACTGCTGAACCGTGTTCGCGCAGTGTTCAGCAGTCCGTGAAGCTGCGCTTTGTTATTCGAGAATGTGAAAAGCATAGACGGGAGGAAAAACAAGTATGCCACAACATGAGCTTTTTTTTCACGGTGAAGAAGGGAGTGGGTATTACGTGGTAGCTCCTTCTTCATTCTTTCATTTTTCACTGCCGTTCTCATTACGTCGTGTTTCGGGCATCCACACGATAAATTCACATATTTCAACAGTTATTAAATTTTTATTTAATCGACCTCGAAAAAGCTTCGATAAAAGAGGTCGGGTTGTCAACCAGTGCTACAATAATAATTTATATCACTCGGTGAAAAAATGGCAGTTTTGCGCAGTGTAGCGTGTGTAAAACCCCATTTTCGCAACGCGCGCCAAAAAAGTTTTCTTCACTCGTGTGATTGCAACACCCGTCAGAAAAAGTTTTATCGGTTCGAAAATATTCCATCGATTTAGCCGATGATTCATTTTTTTAAAAAAAAGGAAATCAGCCACGATCCCGTTCGCAATTTCAGTGTTACGACCTACCGCGGATACCCGACGCGAGATGTTTCGTATTCGGTCAAAGGCCGTGCTTTTACTTTTGTCTTTTTTTTTTTTTAATTCGCCCCGTTAAAAGCTTGTCAAATGAAAAGCGTTGTGTGTTACGAGTGTTTTACCGGTATGTACCGATGTCGAGCAGCTCGTAGACCAGCTCGTCGCGCACGGGGTAGTTGTCCGTTCAGAATGCGAATGCGAAATCGAGGGAGGCATGAGTACGGCGTGTGTACGTATACGGTGGTTCAATGTGGCGGTGTAAACGCGCTTTTCCGAAATTCGATCACATTCCCGGACTTTCGGTGGTATGCGTAGAATGTTGGTGTCAACTCGCTGATAAATTAATTCCTCCCTCGTACGGTGCGTTATAGTATTGTTTCGACGCGTGTATCGCATGTATCCACCAGCGTTCCCCCTCCCGAATCGCTATTTATGGAATGAACTCATCATTATCATGCGGATCATCTTTCGAATCGACCTAGCATTCCGACCAAACGTAACTCCTATAACATCCATGACAATCTAGGGTAGCTAGGGCAAAAGAGTTTGTACATTTTGTTAGTATAAAAAAAAAAATAGGTCGCCAGTATTACCCGAATGTGGTGGGTAACAAGCACCTAATTACCGTTCGTTTACTTGTTAACAACAGTCAGTTGGGATGAATTTTATAGCGCAGAACGCTGGCACGTTCACACTGAGAAAAAGAACAGTATTTTCTACTGTACATTGGTACAGTAGATCTATCTACAGTAGTTCCCAGGGGGAACGTCTATGTAAATAGTTTTTCATAGTATATAGGGGAGAGCGGAGCAAAATGGGGCAACGGGGCAAAACTAAATTATGCAATCATTTTTGGATCGAACAAGGTGGCAAAACTGGTCAGGAAAGCCTGATATATCCGACGGGGCGAATTCGGGCATCGAAAAATTATTGGAAAATGATATTGGAATTTTGCCCCGCTCTACCCTATTCAATTGGTTAAATTATGATGTGACAATGATTTTTTTGTCACTGTCATAACTATAAAATATAAACGTTCCCCCTGGGAATTATTTTTTATAGTATAAAGTCAGTATTGTCGATTTTATTATGTTATTTTTTCTCAGTTCAAAGTTTGTATCCGCTGGAGATCTCATTTTTTTGAATCAGACCTGCACTCCGTAACCAAGACATCGAGCATTTTTTCCTCGGGTTGTCCGGCATTGGCCGACTCCCACCTCTGGTATCCACAAATCGCGTTCGACCGCCCCCTCCGCAGCGGTCTCTAATTGCGCCCAAGCACCGGCGTTTCCCAGCAGCAATTGCGAACCAAACTAGAGTCGAAGATCGCCCGGGGCTACGGAAAGTTGGATTATTTTGAACCGAGATCGCGATAAGTCGATGCTCGAACGTTGGAACCGCCCGGCGGCTGGCGCTGCTGTATTACACCCACTATACCAGCGTATACTGTACTCCACCGGCCCAGCTGCTATCCTCATTCCCGGCACAGCGAACGAAAATGAGAGATTGAATGAATGAGGGAGCTTGGGAAAGCTGCGAACCACTCGAAGAAGGTTCTCTTCGACGAGACGAAGCTTCGAAAGGTTTTCGCCGATGCGAAATATATACGTTGCACTTCGATCCGATTCTCTCCCTCATTCCACTCTCTTTCTATCTCCCTCGGCACACCGTGTGTTACGGAAAGGGAATGGGTTGCAAGGTTGGACGATGGCTTGGGGGGTGCGAGTCGACAAGGCCAGTACGCCGCCGTTAACTTCGAATTGGGAAGTTACCCGATCGTGTGATTGCGTTCGCCGAAGGAACTTTCAGTCTGGTTCAGAGAGAGGGTTTTCCATTCGACGTTCGCGGAGCGTGCCCCAGACGTACACTTTCGCAAGCGTTACCCGTGATTCTCATCTGCCCTCTTCCCAGCGAAAACTTTACTCGCGGAGGAACGAGAGCGAGCCCGAGTGAGACGGAGCAACGGAGTAATCAGATTCTACTTATTGAGAGAGAGAGACGCGGAGGGAGAGAAGCGCGTGAGAATGAAACGAAAATCTACTGGCAATAGCGCGCGCCTCCGCGAATCTGGGCACTGATATCACACTTTAGAAATGAATCAAGATCCGGAGAGATTATGAATTTCCATCGGCAAACGTGTCCTCGGAAGGAGGATCGTGGTAACTACTGTATTTACCGTCTTGATTGCGGTTTCGAAGCCCAAAGAGCAGTTTGCGGATGAGAAAAATAATCATAACTCCTCCCGCCCTGATGCGAGGAGACACGCGCCTCTTCGCATCAGGGCACTGATATCACACTTTAGAGATGAATCAAGATCCGTAGAGATTATGAATTTCCATCGGCGCACGTGTCTTCGGAAGGAGGATCGTAGTAACTGCTGTATTTGCCGTTTTGATTGCGGTCTCGAAGCCCAAAGAGCAGTTTGCGGATGAGAAGAAAAATCATAACTCCACTAGGGAGAGAAAAGACGCCGTTATTATACTGTGGAAGCGGGGAGAGATGCAGAAGTACAGGCAGAAGCTAGAGGACGTAGGTAGAGACCGGCTGCAGCGGGTATCCACGGGGGTCTGGAGCCGCCGCCCACTACGCCAAGGCTTTGCCCCGAGGCATACATTATGCTAAGTCGGCCATTAGAGAGTGAAATATGTTTCGCGTGCCACAGTCAGTTGCCACGGGCGTCGGGGCAGAGCACCTCTCTGCATTCGAGGCGTTACATTACGCCAGTTGTCGTCTACCAGTCTACCAGTTATTTGCAACTCTAACGACCACTAATTGGCATTAGTCTTGGAAATTTCAACCGGCGGTCGTGGCTCCGGCGATGCTCTTGGCTTTCGCCGACTTGGTCAAAGTCTCCGCTGATCGATTCCTCAGACCGCTCGGCAGAGCGCGAGAGTCTTCTCGGGAGATTTTCTCCGAAAACCGGGCGGATCCGGGGTTAACCGCCCATTGGAATATATCCTAGTCGTTCCAACGTACATTGCCATTGGATCAAAGTTCATCCGGCGGCGAATAGAATTTCGCGACTGAATTTGAATTTTATCTTCTGCTCTCTGCCTGCAAGTAGTTGTAGCGTCGCGTTAGGGGGTCAAATATATATAACCGGGTCGGGTAAGTTTGAAAAGGCCCGGATGGTCCAGCAAAAATATCCCGTTTGAGAGGAGAAAGCGGGACAAAACGGAACCCCAGGGAAAATGGACCTGCGTTTGGGACGAGACTTCGCCTTGTGTCCCGCCGGAAATAGGTAGAGATAGTCCGTTATGCCCCGGAATTCCGTTTTGGTTCGATCTCACCCCCATCTCCTCGGATGAAATGGAATTAGAATCTCTTCACGGAACAGAGAATTGTTTCTGTTAGTTCTTATTGAATAGTGTTGGGTCGATGAAACTCACTCGACTGTTTTGAATACGATATGGAATTCGATTCGTCGCGGCTGTATCTACTGTACGGCCAGACGAGATTGATACTCCGGCAACTACCACTTGGACCGCAAGTTATAGATATGCCGCCAAGTTCTCCATGCAAGCGAGGGTGGGACGGGGGTCACTTTGTGAGAGTCAGTGGCTGAAAGTTTTGGGGAAAGCTTTGGGGCGGACATGGCCCGAGCCATCCTGGCCGCGTGACCGGTATAGTATATGACTTTCTCTTTTGTTCCATCGTCGGTTTACCATCGAGCTAGGGGGACTAAAATGGATCGCGTGCTGAAAATCGGAAGAGGCAGCTGCTACGGATCAAGTTTCACTCCGCCGCCCTAAAACGTTAAGAAAGTTTGAATTTACGTGACTGAATAGGGAAGACACGTTGGGTGTTATTGCATCGGTGGCACGGAGAGTCAACGTAGTTCTCTAACAGATACGTAAAAACTATTTTTTCGCTTCACGTTTCATTCAAATGTATAGAAGTTTTCGTGCAATTCAAGGTCTTGTCGAGATTCGAGGATCGTTGAAGATCCCTTGTTTGTTCGCCGTCGACACTGACTGCTATACTAATTACTTCAGTCTCAATCGATGATTTACAACGAACCGCAGCGCATGCTCTTTTCAAGCTTCATTCTACAAGTATTCGCGATATGATAGAGAAAACGAGCCAAAATATACTGGTTTCGATATATACTCACATTTTTTAAACGTCAATTTTGTGCCGTGTTTTTGGAATTGTAACGGTCTCCCTTAACAAACATCACTCGGCAGAACCGGTCCATTCTGTCCCATATCTTCTTACATATAACTAGCAGGTTGTCGTGGCTTGAGCGTTTCGGGTCCTCGCTGTTGATCGTGTATTTAGGAAATCGGAAATTTACCGGAAATACGTCACGTCCGGTCCGAAAATCTCACTGTCGTCATCTAGGGGAAGTGTCACTTCCGGTTTGAATATCTAATTTTTCTACAGGAAGTGACGTTTCTCCTTGATGACGTCACTTCCAGTCAAAAAATGAGATTTTCAATCGGGAAGTGACGTATTTCCAGTCAACCTCCGGAAATCTAAATTCTGTGGTCCATAGTGAGGGCACAAAGTGCATGATCCACAAGAAGCTGCTTGATTTTCATATTTCAGTAATTCATATTTGTCTAAAAAATTACTTAAAAAACAGCCCGTAAGTCATGCATTTTTTAGAATCAAAATGTAGGAACTAAAATTTTGTGCAGCCTCGCTAAATTATTGAAGCAGATTCATTGTGTTTTAAGCAAAAGTTAAAATACGAAAGTCTATGGAAACTTCCCAGTCACTTAGCTGGTTGACTGTACCCCAATAACCTCTCTCTCCTCCCCTCTCCTGACATATTGAGTCAACTCCCGTTATGCACACGCAGCCAAGTCGCGAAATGGCTCGGCCTAATTTAAATAAATATCACGCAACTCGACGAATCTATTCGTGATGGCTCTGTGAGAAAGTACATGGCGGTAGATTGAGGAGGGAGGACAGACGGGGTGCAGTTGGAAGCTGTTCCCGGATTGCAGTATGCACTCAGTCATTGATAGGATCGATATGGAGGAATGGATCGCCCCGAGTACTTCTGGCAGAGACATCGACCGGGCGCCCGACGTAATCAAACCTAGGAAAGAAATAAAAATCTCTCTCTCTCACCAATAGTCACGATCGCCCATTTCCATTCTTCCTCGGCCGTCTCTGCGTTCCTCTGGAATCGTCGTACTGCGCGCTGTGCAGCCCGGGAAACGACGAGACGGCGAATACCACTGGGCGAGTCGCTTTCATCATAAAAGCACTCGTCTCCTTTCCTTCGTCATTATTTGTAATTCGAGAACCGTAAACTCTCTACTCAACGTTTTTAAAATTTATTTTTATTATTATTTTTTTTTGTCTCCTCGGTGCACTTAGTATGAACGAACATTACGCTCTTTTACCCCGCATTCATTTCGTCGGACACGCGCCGCGTGGAAAAAAATCCATATTCCAGAGAATAATAGAAGGAGAGGAGAGTGAAACAGCAGGTCCATTCCAATCTACCAACGGTTGCCAATCTTTCCAGTCTGGTCCCCGCTAGCTTTCTCTGTCTCTCTCGCGAAATGTTCCTCGCCCCCCTCTCACCAGTCTTCTTCCGTTTTCCTTCTGGCAGCACGTCCGGCTGCCATCCTCCGCCCGGTACTCTGTCTGTTTTGCGATCTTTCTTTTTTTGTCCCAGCTTTTATTCCAGCGCTACACAGCAAAAAAAAATACATTTTAAAAACGTTCTCCTCCGTAGAGGTTTACAATTTTTTTTTGTGAATTTTGGAGATTCCTTCATTTCTCAAACAATCATATATTTATCTAAAAACATTGCAGCATACTGTGTGCTACTTTTTTGTATCCGATATCTTAATAATGAATGTTGTTAGGCGGCTTAGGACTCAGAACACGAAATAAACGAATCTGTCCGACTATCTAAGATCGACTGGAAAACGAAATTGCGGTCATTTGGGAACTAGAAATGCAGCAGCTCCTGGTAGTTTGTCGTAACGTAAACTCAACGTATTTCCAGGCGAATATAATCCACGTTTACCGTGACCACGCTATGTCTGAAGCTTGCCGCGAATTGAGGAACTAATATGGAATATCGCAAAAATTAAGCACGTTCCCAATTTTTTAAAAATACGATCAATTAATGTCAGCTAAAACGGAGTGACTTTTGCGAAATATTATTATCCAAATATACTGGATATATTTCTGCAACCTGTCAGAATACGTACAGCACCGTCTACACTGTAGTTCGAAACGGATACAAGTTATTCCGGTTAATGGATGTAGGCTAGAGCGGGGCAAAATGGGGCAAAGGGGCAAAACGGGATTTTTGAGCAAAACGTCATTTTCCAATAACTTTGGGATGCCCGGATTTGCCCTATCGGATACATCAGGCATTTCCGCCCAGTTTTGCCACCTTGTCTGATCCAAAAATTATTGGAAAATTACGTTTTGCCCAAAAACCCCGTTTTGCCCCGCTCTCCCCTATATCAAGATCGAATGGGTTTACCTTAATTGAGAAAGATTCGGTGATCATTTTTACGGTGAAGTTTCGTGTAATAAAGGGCATTATTCATGATCCTTTGAAAATCTCATTATAAAAATTAATGAATTCAGACATTTTCAAGAAAAAGAACATCAACGACGCTCTCTCCCGAGCGGCGGGAGAATGAAATGAAAAAATAAAAGCCGCGCGCGGCCGCTCTGGCTGCCGGCGACCGAATTTATGTACGGGTGTACGGTGGCGTTCGGTTAATTGACAAAACTTGGAGCCTGGGAGAACTCGGTCGAGGCTTTCGCGATGGATATCCCAGGTCTTTCCTTGAATAATAACGATCCACAAGAGGGGGGCGTGCGAGAGCTTGTCGACGACCTGATTTTAGATTCCAGACAGGAGCTCTACGGGGTATAAGTTCCTTCGCGGGCTCCTTCGCTCCCCGGGGACTCGGCATCACCTTCGTGTCGTCGTGAATTGTACGACGGATGGGTAGGAGGGGAGACGGAAGTGTAAGAGAGAGACGCGACGTGACGAAGATGGTACGGCTGGAGGTGCTCTCCCGAAACTCCCCGAACTTTCCTGTCCACATTGGCATCCTCGCTATTGAGGGCTATTTCGGCATGTACGAGACGTTGCACTCTATCCGGCTTTCTCGTTCTCCATGCTCGCGGAGTTTATGGGTGTCCCGATACGGGCTGCCTCGAAGGCACCGGCTACCAAATGGGAAGTCGATATTATGCAGACCAAAGTGTAATCGCTACATTCAAAAGTTCACTCAAATATATTCCGCTCGCGGTGTTTCGAAAACGGGCGAGGATATTTCCCAGTCTCTGGGCGGAGCAGATTGCAAACACTTTTTCTTCGTACGTACGATACTATGAATTGTGTTCTCTTGCCAGCTCTCCGAGCATCGTTCATCGTTCATAACGTCGGCATCCCGGAAATGCTGTACAAAAGAAACAAAAACTGCGGTGGGAGAGCGCGAGGATGAGATACGTACAAGGGACGAAGAGGACACGCGGTTTTCGTGAGAGGGGTGCATCGTTGCTGCTGCCAGGATTATCTCGCTCGTGAAAATGCCGATTTGGCTTGAGTCTCGAGCAAACTGGAGTCTCGTCTTCCGCGCGATTTGAGAGGCCGTATCGTGCGATTTTCACCTCTCTGCATTTCACCTCGTCCATCCCCCCTCTTCTGCACTCGTGTACACCGCTTCCGGTCGGAGTCTGAAGATCGGACTCCGATGGCGATCCAACCGCAGGGAAGAGTCATGGTGTGCAACTTTTTCTTGCGTGGAAGGGTTCGTTCCTGTTGAGACCATATAAAACACATCCCTATCTGGCGATGCCGGGCTCAGCCGATATCAAGAACTGTAATAACCTTTTCTCGCGGATTCAAGAAAGTCACACCGAAAGCGGATGTCATCTCAGCTTTCGATGAGATTTTTCTTTTGATCGCGATCACAGTTTTATCACCGACCGCGGGATTGCACGTGCTCTTAGGGAGCAATCGCAGTTCCGCCAAGAAAACAGTAAGATCACCGACGCATTGGAACAATGTGCCCCATTTTCCCCTGTTCAACGTCTTTTTTCAGTACCCGCGCGAGCTCGAAACCTTAACAACAACAACAACAACAACAACAACAACAAGGTTTCACTGTTCACTGCAGAAAAACATAATTCACTGTGAAATCGTTCAATTTCCTTCTTCGTAAGTGTGTATATACGAATAAGTGCTTGCAAAGGATTTTCCTGGTTGATGGTGGGATGGGTGGAAACCTACGTTAGCAAAATCGAGTCGCGGAACCATTGCGATGTCCCTTCTTCCTTCTTCGCACCGCGATTCTCTTCGCTCCGGCCTTTTTCTTTTTTTTTTCCTCTCCTCTCAAACACGCGGTGATTCCGTCCGACTTATCGACAAATGAAACGGAAAAATTCAATTTGGATTCCCCCTTTGTCGCGTATATCGAGTCTCGGTGTCGCCAACACGCTATATATACGCAAACGGAGTTTGCTTGGCTCTCGGCGTTGGGGGAGCGCACGGATCTATAGCTGAAACCCGAATGCAAAATCGAAGCGACGAAACCGGCGCTGGTAGTCCATCTTCCTTCCCCCCGCTGTTCCTGTTCACAACTGTAATACGTACGTTCTGTGCTCGAAACGCGAGGGGGGAGGGAGAGTGGGCTGTGTGTATTCTGTTTTCCGCCTTACCTTTCCACAACGCGAACGCTTTCTCGGATACCATAAATCGTCGCTCCACGGATAAACGTACTCCTCCTGCCGCGACCACCCTCGAGTCTGTTCACAACTCGCGAATCCCTCGAGTTCGAGTATCTTACGAGGAAATCCACGTTATGACGGGTTCTCGCGTTTATCGCCGCCACGGAATATCTGAGGTTCTTCAGCGGGCGCTATTTTTATTTATTTTTTTTTCGTCTTAACAAACACGGCCAGTCACAGTTTCAATACTGGGGATACAAGAGTCCTACAGGTCGCGTTTGGAGAAGTAAGAAATCGTAGACAACGTCGATAAAGGAAAATAAATCACGAGAAGAAAGCTCAGTTGTACTTTACATCGTGGAACATTTTCCACAATGCTATATTTTTTTATATCTGCAACAGTTCAGGCTAAGAAAAATCTCGATATATCGAGCGGTCTTGTAGTATTGTTGTCGGAGTCTGAGAGCAAAAGCTCCTCTTCAGAAACTTCAGTAGCGGCGGGAAAATGTAGAAAATGATGGTTACTAACGTCCTGCTCGAGTTCATGATGAAGAAAATAATATTGTTTTCGTATTTAGCGCGGCTTCGAATTCACCGCCACAATGGAAAAGCGTCACTTCGGATGTGATCTCGTACCGGAAATACGACACTCGAGGTTTGAAAATCTCACTCTTCGTGAAGTATTTCCAGTATGACATCGTTTTCGGTTGAAAACAATGAACGTGAGATTTTTAAACCGGACGTGACGTATTTCCAATGTGACATAATTTTCGGTTGAAACGTGACATTTTCAAACCGCAAGTTACGTATTTCCAGTAGGACGTCCCTTCCAGTCGAAAACGGACATTTTTAATCCGGATGTGACGATACACAGATCAACTTGTAAATGTTCTCTACGACGTCACTTCTCGTGAAAAACGTCAGCGTTAGCATATTTGTTCAGGATCCCACAACAGCACTGAAAAGAAAAATCATTGACTCAAGTAAAATTTGATTGCGGGCTGCCAAAGAAAAAAATTATTATTTCAATACTACCTTTAATTCTAACAATTCCATACGGAATTGAAACGATAACACGTCACCTTGACAATCTTGCCGTCGTTGTTTCAATATCATATGGAATTGTAAGAATTGATTCTTTGGCAGCCCGCAAGCAATTTTTTTTTCAGTGAGGACTATGTCTGATGTATTTTTTTCAGGTGATCGCAAATCATCCACTTATTATTAGGAGTACAGGAAAAGTAATTTTTCACCACCGCCGGCTTTCTAATATTCTCGTGTATGAAAATAACGCTATTGCGTGTTGCAATAGCAAAAAGTTTTCGGGGATCCCGATTCAGCTTACATGTGTTGAAATACCGGAGAAATCGGATAAATATAGAAACCTTCGCCATACGACGGATTTTCCATACATTTCTATTCAACATCGATCATGTGCCATTCGTCAAATAAAGGCCGACCGCCTTTCAGCGTGGTCAGTCAATACTTCCTCGCCAGAATTTTTCGTACAACAATTTTCGGGATGGTATCGGGATGGTATCATGCGCAAAACCCTGTGAAACGATTTATTGCATGATATGTCGTTCGGCCGCAGGCAATTAAGTATCGACCACGTCGAGGATCGGATGTATCGCGGAAAATGCGGCTTGCCAAGTCATCAGACCTCGAATAACACGTCGTTTCTGGTTTACGAACGTTTTTGGGAAATAACGCAATAGGGGAGAAATAAATAGCTGTTCGAGCTACATGCAATATATAAGTAGGACAGCAACGGCACTATTATTATAGTATAAAGGAGGGATGAGACTAGCGGACCACAAGGCACATAGAGCAGCGCAGGTCTGCTGGCTTCTCCTAACTGTATACGGTATTCTTTCTCTCTCGCTTGCGGGCTGCGTCAGCGAGAGAATTATAACATCGCCGGGACGAAGGAGCAATTTCCTGTCGAAGGTTGCGGATTCTGGATGGTCGATTCGCGCTCGTTCTAGGTAGCTACATGACCTCCCTTATTTGGCGTGCACGTACAGGGAGTGCCTGTACAGGGTCGAACAAGCGGTGGCCAACATAGTAGAGTTCCAGGATGAATTCTGTATCCGTATATAGGGTGCTTACACGTATATACGAACACAACTCTATAGGTAGAGGTCGCCCCACCGTAGTTGTTGGCAGCGGACTCCGCAGGGTAGAAATAATCGGTGGAAACGCTGCGTCGCTTGTTGGAGAGGGTTGGTTCTTGGGCGTCGTCGTCATCCTACGATGGGAAGGACAGGTCGATAAAGAGGGGAATGGGGGCTTGGGTTGGCTTCTCGGTTAGTTCTGCTGGACGCTCGGATGGAGCTGTATAGGAGCCGGAGAATCCGAACCGAGCAGAGACTCGAAAACGCCGGAAAATGGATAGTGGCTCCGGTCTCTCTCTCCCCTTGCAGCGGCAGCAGAACCGAGAACCGCTATACCGACGCCACGAGGAGGAAAACGGCATGGTCCCGGTCTGCGATGGGCCGTGCGGACCCACGGGACAATGGACCTCTTCAACTATACCGAGCGGTCCACTTGACGTCGCCAACAAGCCCCTTTCGCTCACGGCACGCCACTGAATCCTCCCCTTCGTCCTCTCGTCATCGTCCCGACGTACCGCGTTTCGTCCATCCCCGTCCGCGAGCCTGCAATAAATTGAATTTCCTAAATAGGCACCAACAACACCTATACACGTTCGCAATAACCGCGGTCTTCTACCTTCTGTTGTGCACGCATCCGTGCGTATTGTACCGCGTGCACGTCAGTCAAGCTCTCGTGACCCGTGTCTCAGTCACTGCTGATGTTGACGCTCTTGCCCTACATACGCGAAGAGTGACACCCCTCGGGTGGCTTCGGCAATACCCGCCCGTCACTCTCTTTCCCTTCCTCGACCGCGGTTTTACCGGCTCCTTCCGTGGTTTCCGCCGAGAGGCTACCTCGCCGACGGATAAGAAGAGACAAAATAGGAATAATGAAATGTTGCCTCGGCAAGATGAGATCAAAAGGTCACTCTACCGGCGTGCGCATATACCATGCGTGCAACATACCATATCAGTACCAGTAGCGACGGTAGTGGTAGTATGAAAGGTTGAAAGAGGGAAGCTACGAGGGTCCGAGACAAGAATGCTTTGAGGACGCTCGCGGTTGGGATGTCGCGGGCATGTGAAACTCAACTCTGTTTCATATACGCGTTTATACATCTCTTTGATACATCTCTTTCATTTCGGCTCTCTAGCCTCCGTCAAAGAAATGTCGGAATAATTTGTTTTCCAAGGGCCGTCGGACGAATCACGGCTTAACGCTCAACGGAAACTGAATATCCCTGTATGAATAGTGTTTGGCGAAAGCCCGAGAAAACGACTTCGGGATGAATGGTGGTAACATGTAGGTGGTGTAGGTGTTGAAAAACTACAATGGGATTACGTGTGGCTTCCACGAGGGTGACGCGTACACCGCTGCTACTCGGTCGGGCTGTAGTATTACGTCATTACAGTTCGCCTCTTGAAATGTCATTGCTTCCTCGTTGGACAGCGAGGACGTACGACAGGAACAGAATTTTCCATTTGAGAAAAAAACTTACCCACCCTATAGGGAAAAGTGTTCCACTTTTCCCTATACTTAGAGTAAAAGTGGCGAATATGGCCCAATCCGACTAACACGTAAATCAATAATATATGGACTGGTCCATATTCCCCCTTTTTACCCTATGCTTTGTTCGATTGCCTCTGCCGCACGAGGCAAACGATACAACCAAACTTATGGGCGACATTTTTAGGCATTACTGGTCTTAAATGATATTTTTAGGCATCAGCGAGTTCCGCTGATGCGGCTTTTGGCTTTATTGTACCTACAGTAGTACTCACTGGGTTCTGTTTAGACAATTAATAAAATTGATGTTCCTTGTTCGCAATTTCAGAAGGGCAATCCTGACGAACCCGGATCTCTTGCCGAGCTCGCCATGGTATCCACTGCTGTTCGAGAACGACTTTTGGGGCACCCCGTTGCGGGAACGGGGCTCTCACGGTAGCTATCGGCCACTTTGCGTTGCCACCTTTCGACTGAATCATCTGCTCGGCGGCCTCGACCCACGAGGTTATCACCTCGTTAACGTGATTCTGCACGCCGCGTGCACGGGACTTGTCGTCAGAGTCGCCAGAAAGGTGAGTTCTATCGTAAAAAAAAAAAAAAAAAAAAAAAACGATAATGAAATTTCATTTCATACTCGCGGCTCTGTCGATATGTACGCGCAAATGAATAACTATTAAAACTTTTTGTGAGGCAGTAATGCGTTTTGATGGCCTGTAGAGTACCGGGCACTATGGTACGACCGGCATGAACGAGGAATCATGTAGCACTTTCATTTTTTAATGTCTCGATGCAGTTGACCGAAAGAGCATAGCAATTGGTTCAACGAACACCGCTGTTGCCGACAGATATAGTATGGAACGACAGAGCGATAAAGCCGTGCAGCTTTGCAGCAGCAGCACGAGCAGGAGCCACTGCAGGAGCAGATGGACCAGCGGATGCATCGAAAGCCAATATATCATAATTGGATCACCGATAGCGTTATAGTGGGATTGCATGTTGCCGAACTCGACGAGAAATCATTCACCCTCTCGCCTGATGGTTCGAGCAAAAAAAGAAAAAAAAAACGAAAAAAGCGTTAATGAAGAAACGATCAGGAAAGAGGAGAACTGAGAGTAATTCATGAGCGTTAGGATGCTCCAGTCAAATTGAAAGGACGAGCTAAAGGATTGAGTTATAATTCGGCAAAGTCCAAAAGGTTCCTCGCGAGACGAAAGCGATTCGAATTGGATTTGCCCCGATTTCCCCCGGTGAAAACGTTTATTGACGCGAACGTTTCGACGGTCTCCATCGTTTGGCTCGCTTTCAAGCATCCGCGCGAGTACGGACTCTCCGTCGTGAAACTGATTCCGCGCTCCGGTCGACTGGGTAACAAGAAATAATACAATTTACGAGAGAATTTTGTGCACCAGCGTTGCCTTCGTTCGTGAATTTCCTCCCCGAGAACGGGACGTGGCATCCGTCAAACGGCTCGTCATTCGAGCAACCCCTGTACGATTAATTCCCCGGGCGATCTCGAACGAGCGCAATAAAATTGATAAATTTTGCTCGCAGGTCCTTCCAGGTCGGAGTCTCGCGCACGCGATCGCCGGACTTCTCTTCGCGGTACATCCGATCCACAGCGAGGCCGTTGCCGGGATCGTGGGACGCGCCGACCTCCTCGCCTGCTTGCTAACCCTCACCGCGTTTCTCGCCTATGTCGGTCACTGCAACGAATCAAGACCCCCCTTACCGCTCCTTCTAGCTCTAATCTCCTCGCTGCTGGCCACCCTCGCCAAAGAGACCGGCATCTCGTCGCTGGCCCTCTGTCTCCTCTGGGAATTCTGTCACGGCGAACCGACCAGCCGAAAGGTAAGGAACGATCATTCTCGTCCCCTCTGGACATTACCCACATAAATTTACTCCCTCTACATGTATTACTTTACTGCAGTGTCAATAAACGTTAACACTTTTGTGAACATTCTCCCTGCCTACCAGCCTGGATATAGCGCAATGTCTGCCAGCTGATGCTCCCCCAGCCACCCGTCTCCCGCTTGCTCGCAGTCCCCCCTTATCAGGATATTGCGCTCCATTCTCATACCCCCTTGTACCGTCGTCGTCGGCACCCCCGGCGATCCTCGCGCCTTCTCCATCGTCCGTTTTCCTTCCTACCCAGGCTGCATCCGGATGCGCTGGTTGCACCAGACGTCTCGCATGATGCATGTCGTCTCTACCCTCCTCGCCGTTTGCCCGGGGGTTGGAGGTATGCCAAGGGTCGTTCGCATTTCCCAACATATCTCTTCTACCGCGTCGAAACTATGTGTCGGCATCTCTCTATGCGCGCCCGTACAGTGCGCGCGAGGAGGACGCGAAAGCCATAGTGGGAGCGAGAAAAACGAGTCAAAGCACAACCGTGCGTATCCTTTCGCTATCCGGTCTCTCCCTCTTTATCTGTATATGTGGCGAGGATGGCTTCTGTTCTTGCAGAAACAGTAGCTACGTGTCTCGGAAGCCTCGGGGGCCGAGGGAGACTTGGTAGGCGGACGTTAAAACCTCCGTGTCTTCGTTGTCGTCGTTTTCGCCTTTCCCTCTCCATCCGGACAAACGCTGAGCCCTCCAGCATCCGGGAACCCCGGTCTTTCCAGCCGTAACTTCCATCTCGCTGTACACACGCCTGCGATACCAGCCTTATCCGGCGTTCCTTCACTTCCTCTCTAAATCGACGCTACGGAAAGTCCTCGGGCTATTGCAACGATATCCCTGGCGAATGCAACGGCAGTGGAGAAAAATGCATGCATGCATTCGACCCTTCGCGGAAGGAACGCACTCTTCTGCGTTGAAGGCTGCGTTCCTTTGTTGCATGAGAATGGGCTCGATACTTCTGAGGACAATACATTGAACTTTCGTTTCAACGAAAACGAGTCATGTGGCCATCCGTGCGATAAGAGTCCACTTTGACCCTTCCGGTTTTCGCCAGGTCGGGATTTTTGGATAGGGTAAAAGTGGGGAATATGGCCTGGTCCATATAGGGTAAAAG
>JAPYZD010001334.1:0-21726 GCA_030522725.1 Ichneumoninae sp. B BG-2022a
GTTCTGCCACCTTGTCCGATCCAAAAATTATTGGAAAATTTAGTTTTGCCCAAAAACCCCGTTTTGCCCCGTTGCCCCATTTTGCCCCGCTCTCCCCTACGTTTCGGAGGTTATTTTTTCGGGGGATAACCATTCGGGGGTTATGCCACCCTATCAAATTCAACCCTAACATTAAAGATTGCAATCGTTATTTCTTTCCTATTTTAACTTTTTCGACGAAAGTAGCCACTCCCCGTTTTTTATTTACATAGGGACGTGTGCAAAGAGTACAGCTAGGACAGTTTGCATTAGCCGGTGTCCCGAGCTTATCCGGCACCGGGTTTGGATTCCTCGACCGCCGATGGGTGAGAATATAAGAGAACGGTTCTGCGCGCCTCGTAACAAAACGAAACATCGTGTCGGTTAATAGCGAGCCATTTGCAGCGATCGCCGTTCCAAATTCGTGATTGGGCACTTAGCCATGTGCGGTAGACTCGCGGGAAGATATATATCGCATAAATAGGGAAGGATCGAGAGGAACGGCAAGGCGAAAGGTGTCGGCCGCGAAGGCATTTTCTGTTCTACGTGACTGGCCGGCGTCGATCATCCACGAATGACATTACAGCTAGGGTATGGAATAGCGATGTATATATATATATATGACATGGATCCAATATTAGCTACAGTCGGATCGCAGTTGTAGCTGAGAGTTGGCCATTCGGAGTAAGTTTTTGTGACAATGTTAAAAAAAACATAGGGTAAAAGTGGGGAATATGGCCCGGCCCATATATCATTGATTTACGTGTTAATCCAGGTGGGCCATATTCACCACTTTTCCCCTAATTAGTTGTATGGCATAGAAAGGGAATCCTTGATGAGTGTGAAAAGGCACGCCCATGACATTCTCATAATTTGTCATACCAAATTCACGACAATCAGTAATTTTACAAAGTGTTCGCAGAATGGCACTTTCTCGCACTAGTGCGAGAAAAGAGACCATATTGCGTCTATTTTCTCGCACGCGATGCGATAAAGTGCCATTCTGCCTTCACTTCACACGAACGGACAGCGGGAATGAATCAGAAATGCGTCAAGAAGTCACATTTCTATCTGCCCAAACCTAATCCTGCCTACCACCGTCCCGAGCCCGACCGCCACGTCCTGTTCTTCTCATTGATCTATCACGGACCAATGACAAATCTTTTGCATCAATCAGCCTTGATTCTCTCAATAATTTTCATCCCATCCAGAAGTGACCTTCTGGCACCGTTACCATAACATCCTGACGCAACAGCATAAAACGTAACGCACACGGCCCGGCGCGTCGGATCCGTTTCACTTCCTAGAATCAACGTCAAGATTACTTGATTGCGATGCGACTCGCCAACGATAATTTTTCCATCCAGCCTGCGGTATCCTATTCACACCTCTCTCATTATTTATTCCCGTCGAGCTCCGATTATCCGCGGCGTCTATTAAGAGCCCCCCCGATCCCGAGAGCGAGGAATCCGCGAATCATCGTTAACCGAAGCGGGACGAGCGAGGTTCCCTCCGCGGCGGTCTTTTGTACCAGTTCCCAGGGGAATTACAGTCCGAACGATTTGATAGAACGCTCCTTCTATCTTTATCGCGCGCTCTTTTCCATTTATTCCGTCTCGACTTACCAACCGCTCGGCTCTTTAATAGCGGAATCTTTCCGTTGCGGACGCAACGGGAGTCGCCGCTCAACGCTTCACCGCGGATACTCGCGAGGTGTATCTGAACGCCGGGGCTCTCGTGTCGCACACGAACACACTCGATCGTCTCGGATCCATTCGACTCTCGTTCGAACTTCTCCGGTTGCAACAACGACAACAAGGCAGAAGAGATGAGACCGTAAAGCGGATCGCTGTGGACTCGGGGGCAGTGTAAGAGCGTTGCGACAGTTATTAGTCAAGATTAGCCTTTGCCGCTCGCTTCGTGTTAATACACGCGTCTATGTGTGCCATTAAGGTGGGCTGCAACCCTCGCGAGTGTGCTGAGCCAGCGGATTCACGGAGAAATGCCCCCCCGGTCCCGTTCTCCGCTCTGACTATATTTTGACAAGGATCATCTCGGAATTAATCGAGACTCGTTTATCCGAGCGGGGATTACGATTTGTCTGCATTATACACGCGAACCTCGGGAGGATACCGTATCGCCGACGCTTGCAACATCAACGCACGTGGATTCGAGTACACGAACTCTTGGAGTTTTTCCGAGCGATACGAGAATCGTACGAGAGGGGGCTAGAATTGCGGTATGGTCGTTGGTTAACGACGATTGGATGCTGCAATTGCGTCGTTTGGGCACTGATTAAAAAATACAGTTGAATCAACGAAGATTCGGGCAGGGACGTTCAACAATTTCAACCATTTCAATTAAAGATTTTGTTGATACAGCTAAAAAATGAGTTAGTTCAACAATTTGTCGGGTAAGTTCACCAAAATATTTATGGGTCATTCAAATATTTTGTTGGACCAACTAAATATTTATTTGAACGTCCCTGCCCGAATCTCAGTTGATTCAACTGTACTTTTTTTATCAGTGGGAATAATCAAAAATGGACGGTCGGTGTTTTTGGCCGATCGAAGTGGTTGGAGAGACAGGTTAAAGGGGTAGATGAGAAGTGTTTGTTGCATAATTTTCTTTTTTTCAATTCTTCTTTCAATCCTTACAATTCTATATGACATTGAAACAACGCCGGCAAGACTCTCGCGGTACGGAATTGTAAGAATTTAAAGTAGAATTGAAGCAAGCATTTTTTTCCTTGTCAGCCTGCAAGCGAATTTTTCGTGAGTGAATGATTTTTTTCAGGTAATAAAAAAAATTACTGTGGATACAAAAAATCTTAGATTCATCTTGGATCAATCATCGATCTTCCTATCGATCATCGATCTTTCGATCGATCGATGGAGTGAAATGGCAGGAAGTAATCAAAACTATGAAGCCAGTTCGGAATGCTTTCTACAATTTTTATAAAAAAAGCAATAACTCGATTACTCTGGCTTGGACGATTCTCACAGCTTGCCCCACCGTGCAGCAACATCGAAACTTTAATGTCGCGAAAATTGTCCGCTCAACATTGACAAACGTTGACAAACTGCTTCGTCTTCTCGTGACTCTGTTTGGAAGACCGAATGTGAAGAGGAAAAATAAAAAAAAAATTGAGTGATCAATCACGGGGTAGCTGGTTGCAAAGTCTCCGTGTACGAGGTACAATAAGGGTCACGCGCGGGGATATTACTGAGATGGGTGTACGTGACGCGAGAGCGCACTTGAGCGCGGGTAACGGAGAATGCGATTAGCAGCATCTTGCGCGGCGTGTATGAACGCTCGGGCCGGCGATTTCGATGTCAGGATGAAGAAAGGGAGTGAGCGAGAGAGAGTCCTCCGGACCACCCCCGTAGCGTTCATACGACGTTTACAGAGTATCCGCGCGCCGGCGTAGCCTCGCGTAACGTGGATACACATAACGTAGCGTACCTTACGAGCGAGGTGTCGTACTCCCGTCGTATCTCATTCTCGTATCACTGGAGCCCTCCGGCCGCGCCGTTGATACTTCCTCCCACGTTCGTCCCGATCCTCAGAGAAAACGAGACATATAATAACGACGAGTGTGCTCGAGCGCATCGGACGATCGATCCGGATCGATTGATCTCGTGAGCATTGAGAATATATACAGATATATATATTTTTTTGACGAGCGGGGCAAAATGGATCATAGAGATTAAAACTTTGACGTTCAGAAAATTTCGTTGTATTCTGGAACGAGTCCATTTTACTCCACTCTCACCTACCGCGCATGAATCTATCGTGCGATTTTACCAAATCGATTGATCTCGCAAGCTTCGAGAATATATATTTGTATGTATGTTTTGTTAAATTGGAGCAAAATGGTCAGTCGAGATTAAAAATCGAGGTTCGGAAAATTTTACTGTATTCTGGAACGAGTCCGTTTTACCCCACTCTCACCTACCGCGAGCGAGTCTTTAAGTGATCGTCGGATCGGGAAACTTTTTTGTGTTCGGATTGTGGGAAAAGATAACAAAGTTTCTTTAAATATATACTTTTTTTTGCAAACAAAAAAACGGAAAGAAAATAATTTTTATGCGTCGCTAATCCCTGTACGAATACCGAGCGTGTGATCTCTCGGATTAAAGCGCGCTCGTAAATATAGGTACTTATATACGCGGTCGTTGGGAGTGAGATCTCAAATCGAGCGACGGGGCTCGCTCGAGGGAGTGCGAGAGATCACTCGAAGAGCGGAGGGGAAACGAGTCTGAAAGGGAGGCGATAAGAGAGACGGAGAATATAAAGGAGACGAGGTGGTACGTGTAACCCTCTCGCGGGCTCGATCCCGCGCGACCACCTTAGCTCTCGGCTTGGCATAGCCGCAAACGCGAATTAATGAGGTGCATACGTCATAGCGGGACATTACCCGCGTGATCTAAACCCGATAAAGCATTCTCGAGGAATAGTTGTATAGCGCAGGTATACATATACATTTTCATATATATTTATATATATATGTATATATACATATATATATAAATATATAAAAGTTTTTTGTCGAGGTTGCTGCCGCGCAGAAGCCATCACGCAGATCCTCTCACAATACCTCGGCGTTATATATCTGCTCCGCGAGCGGAGATATTATATATATGTGTATAGTATATTATATGCTCCCGCGGATTTAATTCTCACCGCCCCGGGCGACGTCTCTCGTTATATTTCAATCTCCGATATATCAACGTCGCAACATGGGACGGACCTGCATTAGCCGGTAACTCTGCGAGCCTACCCAGGTGAGATTTAACCATCGGCACGGCCACGGAACCGCACCAGTTGCCGAGGGTCTTGTACTGGCCCGACGTTCCATGCCGGCATCCGGCCGATCCCGGTACCGAGTCGGACCCAACATATGGGCTCGATGAAAATTTGTATCGAGTTGCAATCCGGAAGTGACGTCACAACGAGGAGTTTCCAATTTTTTTGAATGAGGTCACTTCCGGTACAAAAGTGAGATTTTCAAACCGGAACCACTGCAAGGTATTTGTATACCGTGTGTAGATTGCAGTGGTATGGAAAGTGCAGTGTAAACAAATTCTTATGAAATTTAATGTACCGGACTGGAATTTTTTATGCAAAAAGTGGTATATTAAATTTCATGTACAATTGTGATTAACAATTAATGTTCAGTGTATTAAAAACATTGGAAATACTTTACTTTTAATAATTTACTTTAATTTCATATAATATTTAACTTATCTTTAAGAAATTTTAGTTGTACCGAATAAAATTCAATTGATCGAAAATAAGTGTCAAACAATTTGACTATAAGAATTACACTTTATTGGCTCAACCAAAATTTGTTGACGTCAATTGGATATTTATTTCGCCATATTGGCTCGATAATAAATGTTATTCGTTTTTCAAGCCCGAAGTGAAGTCCCAACGAAAGGTTTAAAATTTTTATTGCCTGACGTCACTTCCGGCTGAGAAAAGTGAGATTTTCAAACCGGACCCAGTGGAAGATATTTAGGTATCGTGTGTAGATAGCAGCGGTATGGTCAGGGGCCCGCGTACCGCTGTTGAGCCAAGATTCGAGCGAACCTGCGCGCTTTAGCGTTTACGAAGCTCAGCCACAAACCCCGTTGAGGCTGTGTTCACGAGTGCGCTCGGGGTCAAGAGTGATTCCCGGCTGATATTCCGAGACGCGGCCAGGCCAGATCCGATATCACCAGAAGGCCGTTGGTTACCACTCCTGTACGTCATTTGTCTCCGAGTCTTTTACACCGGTATCTTGCACCGTCCGACGGTCCGGTACGGTTCCATCGGAGCGCAATTCAAGGGAACTGCGCTATTCGCGAATACGACGTACCGGGTGGTAACCTCGAGAGGAAAAAGACCCTTAAAAATATTCCCTTTTGCAAATCGATTTTGCTTCGAGACCTTCGATCGAGCTCGCTTCAAGTCGTTCGACGACGCGTCTTGACCTCGCTCGGGCAATTCCACTCGCTGTACCTACGCATAGAAACGCCTCACGACGGTCGGACCAATGCATGAGACACTGTAAAAAAAATGTAAGTTAATTTATCGGAATGGAATTTTCTACACAAAAACTTGTAAAAATTAACGCAATCTTACAATGAAGTTAAAGTAAAATTTTGAAATGTACTTTTATAGTAAAATTAATGTAAATTATTAAAAGCAAACATATTTTGCAATATTTTTTCATCACAATTCTATATGAAATTTAACAGACCAGCTCATGCATAAAAACTTCAAGCAGCAGTGCACTAAATTCCATGCGAATTATTTTACAGTAATAATTTATTTTGGGGAAAGAGTTCCCGATCGAACCCCAAAAAAAAGGTCCCATACAAAATGGCGCACAAGTCTCCATTTTGCCATTTCACGATAAAATGATTGCACTTCAATCTCTCTATCCAAAAGTAAAGTATTTCCCTCCTATTAATATCCAATATTTCAAATGCCCCTGAAAATGCTCCATTCCTCGAATTATGATTATAACAATTTAACTATTTACTCCACGCCCGGCTGTTGCAAAAAAAATGCGCTCTACCGAGGCTCCCTTGACCAAAGTCCCGAGTGATCGATATCCTCCGAATAACCCGGGAAGGTCTATAACCATCGTCAGGGGGGACTCTGGTCTAGGTTCTCGGGACACCGGGTAGGCCGAAGCGGGATTAAAGTTACAGGCACGTTATGTACCGGGGGCTCTCGAGACCACCCACGGGTTGAATCGATCAGGAACTGATACCCGGCCAGAGCTCAGCGGAGCGAGTGAGAAAGATGAGTGGAGATGAGGCTGCGAGTGAGGAACGAAAGAAAACGAATGGGGGGGGGGGCTAGGGGGGAAGGGGTGGGGGGGTGAAGGGATAAAGCGCAAAAGATCAACAGAGAAAGTACATCGGAGAAGAGAGACGAGAAGGGTTACAGGTGTACAACCTGGCTGGGTTCTTGTGTGTTCGCCAACCCCCTTAACCCTTTCCACGGGGCGTTGGAAGAAGCGCGCGCCTCAATTCACGATAACAGCTTTCGGAACTGCGCGTTCGCGGGTGCTCTCCGTGAGTCGATCTTATCGTACGGGAGAATTATTGTTCAAACGGCAGTCAGCACGGTCGCACGCGCGCTCGACCCTTTTCAGACCGAAAACAAATCACTGTATAGCAAACATGCCCGGAGAGAGAGGAAGAACCCCGCGGAGGAGGGACGGATAGAGAGGCATGCATGCAACGAGAACCGATTCCGATCGTGTGTGTCTCGCGAAACGTCGTCGCACGAATCTCCGGGGAGAGGATACATAGACCCGCGCCCCTCGCCCTCCCCGACGCCACCGATGTAGGAGCGGAGAGCATCCGAGAGGTAAGAGGACACCGGATCGCTGAAGGCAAATCGTCGGACTTCACCACTGCATCACGATGGCAATATCGAGATCGACGAAATTCGAATTTTATTTTTTTTTTTCGTTTCACTTGCCTTGTTCTAGGGACCGATGTGTTTTTTATATAATTTTGTTGCCTGCCGTTGTTGAAACTCCTTCGCATCGAACTTGACGAAGGGACAAGATTGTTCCTTCGATTACAATCGAATATTAAAATTGCAGATTTTTGTTTCTCGAATTACTCGAAGATTTCATATTTTTAGCATTTTCAGACTTAGAGTTCGGGATGTTTCGTCAACAAAAACCAAAAAATCATTTTTTTTCTCGAATTACCAAATACTCGACTTATAACTTGAGATGCGAAAGGTACAAAAACACTGGGTCGCTGAAGACAAATCGTCGGGGTTCAGCACTGCAACACGATGGCAATGTCGATATAGACGAAATTCGTATTTCTTTTTCCGTTTTTCTTCTCTCAATTTCTAGATCGATGTGTTGTTCAAAGAAATATTTTGATCGCATCTGTTGTAGGAATTTTTTCGCAGCGGACTTGCACGAGGGAAAAAGTTTCTGCGACTAAGCAAGAGTTTTGTTGAATGTCCATTTTTATTAAATCGAATGAAAAATGCCCAACACTCGAGAGCCTCGGACCTATAATTCCGCGCGATTCCTCTTCTCGCGCGTTCCGGAGTACATTTTTATTTCATTCATGCCCGGGACTGTGCGATAAAAGTATATCGCACGGGTTCGCGCTGCTCCGAACGGGTCCCGCAGGTATAAAAAGGCTCGGGGCGGTGGGACGGCAGCGGGAATCGCTGCTGGAATGATTCAGGAAAGAAGTAATCCGCGAAGCGGGATCTTCGGTGCGGCTGACCGAGTGGCGGGCCGCACTCGCTGACCCCGGCGATATCATAAATATCTGCAATTATCCTTAATTAATAACTGACCAGTTAGCGGGGGGTGCGAGTACGAATTTAATGGCAAGTTTCAGGGAATTTAAGTGAGCCGGATGGTCTCTCCTCGATTTTTCTTCTCCTCTTTTTTTTACCCTTGCCAACCCTTTCGATCTCCGTCCATCTTTATCTTTTTCTTCAAATGTGTACGAGAGCCCGGACTGCGCGTGTGTGTCTGCGCACGGCGCGACGAGAGAGTCCCTCGGCACGCCGGACTGTAAAGCCTGAGCTTTATCGTTGACCCGGCGAAACCCGCGTATTCGAATGGCACTTTCATTGCCGTCTTTCTAATTGCCCCGGTCGTCAAGAAATACATATATGATACTAATAATATAACGCGATTATATACGCGACTTTAATACACTACTATGCGCGTTACATTCGCGCATGCGAGAGCGGGGATCGAGAGACGATAGCGACAGGCGCCCCGAAACCTGTCCGAAAGTCATGCGCTTTACAATCCGACGTGTAAAAACTGTTCAGGTGCCGAGCGCTCAAGGAGCGGCTGCCGGGCACGGCGAGCCACCTTCAGGATCGTGAAGAATTATGTTTTACAGGAAATCTACACATTTTTCTAAAAAAAAAAATATTTTTTTTTTATTATCAGATCTATAGATGAAATGACTATTAGGGTAAAAGTGGTGAATATGGCCCACGACGATTAACACGTAAATGAATGATATATGGACCGGGCCATATTCCCCACTTTTACCCTAATTGCTTGATTGGGATTTCAAAAACAAAATTCTTTGCCGTCTTTCTAATTGCCTGGGTCATCAAGAAATGTATGTAGGATATTAATAATATAATGCTATTTATTAATAGTGTATGAACCTTACTATGTGCGTTACGTTCGCGCATGCGCGAGCGAGGATCGAGAGACGATAGCGACAGGTGCCCCGAAACCTGTCTGAAAGTCATACGCTTTACAATCCGACGTGTCTGCCGGGCACGGCGAGCCACCTTCAGGATCGTGAAGAATTATGTTTTATAGGAAATCTACACATTTCTCTAAAAAAAATTAAAAACGATTTTTTTTCTTCATTATCAGATTTATAGATGAAATTACTATTAATTGCTTCATTGAGATTTCTAAAAAATTTCAGTCCCGTCTTTCTAATTGCGCCGATCGTCAAGAAATGCATATAGGATATTAATAATATTACGTGATTTATTCATCGTCTATTAACGCCATGTATTGGCGCCTATCGAGAGACGATAGGCGCCCCGAAACCTGTCTGAAAGTCATGCGCTTTACAACCCGACGTGTCAAAACTGTTCGAGTCTCGAGAGCTCGAGGAGTGACTGCCGGGCATGGCAGTCACAGTCACGATCGCGAAGAGTTTATATTTTTAACTTACATTTCTATTTTTAAAAAACCAATTTCTTTTTTCATTATCAAACTTATAGATGAAATTACTGTTAATTGCTTCATAGGGATTTTTATAAAATATATAAAAATTAGACATTTTACCGGTGAATTTATGACGCGAGTACCAAAAGTCACGAGTCCCGAATAGGCTTGTGTATACTCTCGGCAAATACGAGAATCCTGAATCCTTTTTGACAGAGGATTCGAAAAAAATAATTTGGTAGCGATATATCCTCTCTTCTAGCCGTTGAACCGAGCAAATAACGAAAAAAAGAGGCGAGAGAAAGAGGTGAAAAAAATAAGAATGCTGAGAAACTTGGTGGCCACGTTATTTAGCGCAATTGACGCCCGAACCTTTTTACATTTTTTTCTTCTATAGAGCAGTGTGTGAATACGCTCTGAGCAACAGCCTGGTATGTCACCTATTCTGTCTCTACGAAGAACAAACATATGACGATCGTCCAGGGAGATTGAAAAAAAAGTTACCACTAATTATCGACTTGGTTTCGTAGCGACAAAACTCCTGCGATCCTCGGACACAATGTACCACCGAGTAAATGATAAAAAGGTGTCGCAAGCCTTATAGTTCCCAACCCAGCACTGTAAATAATCTCGATAAGACGCCGTTTTCTCATCTCGAAGTTCCCCGAAGCAACATCCAAAATTCCAATTGAAATGACTCCAACAACCCTACTGAGAATGACACACAGGACCGGTGCTGGCTGGCTTTAGGCGGACACTGGCTGACGCTGTGCCAGTACCGGTTCCGTATCCCGCTCCTACTAGGGTTATTTCTGAAGTAATTTCTCGCGAGGAAAGTCTTCCAGTTTCTTTAGCATTTCGTTCGTACCTTAGAAAAATCCCTTTCCCAAAGTCACCAAAGTTACTCGATCCTGTGAACGCAAACCACTCCTGGGCCTCGAGAGTTTAATCGTAATCGGTCTTTTATCCCCGCGAACTAAGCAAGAACAAATGCCCGACTTATGCATCAACACGAGTGTCAAAGTTCCCCGAAGCAACGTCCTAAATTCCAATTGGAATGACTCCAACGGCTCTACTGAGAATGACACACAGAACCGGTACTGGCCGACGTTGGGCGAACACTGGCCAACGTTGGGCCACTACTGGTTCCGTATTGCACATTCCTACTAAGGGTATTTCAGAGGCAATCTCCCATAACCCATCGAAGCACGGTGCGTCACTGGTGATACACCTTTTTGAACTCTGAAAAAAATCCACTAATAACCAACCGATGTATTTGAAACTTCATACTTAAAAAAGAATTGATGCTTCGAAGGGGTTTAAGGAGGGGTGCCGTAGAAAAATCCCTTTCCCAAAGACACCCGCGACCCGTTGAACGCGGACCGCTCCCGGCCCTCGGGAATATAACCGCGACCGGTCTTTTATCCCCGCGAACCGAGCAACAAATGCCCGATTTATGCAACAACACGAGCCCGGCCAACAAACAGCGCCCGTATCTTACGTGCGCGAATATAATGGCTCGTGAATAATATTTCAAGATGGCTGGAGGGGAAAGGAGCTCGGTGTACGGGTACGCGCCCGCGGTGGATGGCACAGCTCGATATTATTTAGCGTCCTGAGGTCGCACCCACTTAACCCCGTGCCGCACGCGCGAGTTGACCAAGCGCGCTCTTCGCGAGACGTACCTACGGGCGGCCCTTGCAAAAGGGCCCTCTTCTCGTATGCCTCCGCATCCCTCGCCCCACCTATCGCCCATTGCCGCAAAGACAGCGAATAAGTCGCCTCGGGTAAGCGCGAAAGGCGACGCATTCCCCAACCGCGGATTTTGGTCCCGCCATCGCTTGTTTGTAAATCGCTGGATTTATATAGAATAAAAGTTTCCGCCGAAAGTCGCTGGTAAAGGAACTGTTTGCCGGTTGCGGATGGGCAGAGAGGGGAATAAGGGCGTGCGTCAACGCGCCGTTCGATAAGAACAAGACGAGCAGTTCGATCGGAGACTCCGTGGACTCGAGACGTATATGTTGTATAAGAAAAATAACTTTATTATATTTTGTGCACAGTATTCCTCAAACCATTGTTTTTTTTTTACTTTATTTTATTCCGATAACTTTTTACCCTTACACGTTTGCCTCCCGAAAAAAAAAAATGAAGTTTTCATTTTTTTTACGGGATTTACGTGTCATAAAAAAAGGCAAACAAATCTTTCATTGGATAGGGCGAAATAAAAATTTATTTGTCGTTAAGAAAATTGAGTTGAGCCGAACAAACATTCAATCGACCCAAAGGATTGTTACGTTGTCAAGCAAAAATTTAAGGCGGGAAAGCGCAAACGACGAGGCCTACTCAAGTAACATTTGTCGACAATAAATGACTATTTATTTCGCCATGTCCAACAAAAGATTTGTTAACGTTGAACAAACTCTTCTCAGTGTGCAAGAACTCGGTGAAGAAGGCGAAAGAAAAAGTGGCGAACGCGCAGAGGTGCAGGCGGAGCTTCTTATCGCCCGGCGACAAACCCGCGAGGCTCTCGTATTTATTAATGAACGTCCATTCGGTTGACAAGTCTCCGCGAGTCTCGGAGGCGACGCTGATCGAGACGACCGCGCGCGCAGAGACACCGCTCGTTCCCAACTTTCCATCGGCCAAAGCTCTTTTCGCGCGCGGGTGAAACCCTCCTAATCGATTACACGAACCACCCACGCGCTCGGGAGGATTCGCTGGAAAAACACGTTCCCTTCGTCGAGGAGCTCGAACCTGTTGCAGGACGGACGACTATTTCGCGATACATACGTACCCGTATACTTGTATTTCCGCTGCTTCCAGTCATCCGTCGTGAATTAACGTCAGCCGTTAAACACGCACGAATTTATTATCACGGCGAGCGTGTCGGTCGGTGATAAATTCGCTACTGCGGCCCAGCGAACAGCGGGCTCGAGGCAAAAGGTACCGTTTTTGGCTGCGGTAGAAGAGACTGGTCGGTTACCGGATCGGCTGGTTCCAAAGAATTGAGCAGTTCTACCGAGACGATTGCCGACTTGTCTCGTTACGCGTCGTTGCAACAGCATCGTTGGTCGCTGCCAGGAACGGCGTTGACGCTAATCGCCGAACCTTGCGGCACAGTTTCCAATTTCCGAGGCTTTAGATGGAATCGTTCTGTCTCGGAGAAAGTTGTCGGAGAACGTACCTGCATGTTCATTGAATCCAATATTTAGAAACATCTCGAGTACTCTGTGTCGCGGAAACAGATTACTGTAAATCGTTCCATTTAAGATTTGCTCTGTTTTTTGTGTAAAAATATTTTGATCGTTCCGTGATCCTACACTGAGAGAAGGATCCAGTAAAAATTACCGATCACCTAAGAAAAATTACCATAGCACACAGCAGTAGAGCGCCAAGGCGCCACCTATGGCAGAAAGTCTCAGATTATCCAAGACTTTTTACCACAAATCTAAGAAAAATTCTTACAAATTCTTATTGTTCTTATTCTTATAAATTCTTATTTTGCTTATTCTTATAAATTTTTATAAATTCTTATTTTCGTATTCTTATAAATTCTTATTTTTCTTATGTTGCATTGTATTTTTGCATATTCTTATTTTTGTCTTATACTCTAGTTTCATCATTCTATTTTTCCGCCTAAATTGCCGTACTTCGGACAAAAATTTTTGCGTACACCAGTAAACGAGCAGATCGAATTGCATCGCGTGGACATCCGAAGGAAAATATCTATTTGAAGCACGGGGAAGATTCGCGAGATGCGGCTCTCTCGATTCGTGGGTTCGATAAAGCTGCGCGGTGCGTGCGGTACGTGACCGGCTTGCGTTCCGACAACTGTCGCACAGTAGGATTGTGAAGAAACGAGAGATCGAGAAGCGGCGAAGCGACGCACGCAATGCCAGTGACCGAAGGGCTTTATACGCGACCTTTGAAATCGCAGCCCCGGACAGGCAGCTCGTCTCGTTTGTTAAAGTCGATTGGGTGAGAGCGAGCGGTTTGCGCGACTGGACATTCCGCGGCCGTAGAAGGTATCCACGAAAGCGGGAGATGTCGAAAGACGCTCGAGGGAGCAGCGAGGAAGCATCGATGGTCCAGTGCCAGAAGGGCGTACAAGAATAGGATTCCGGTACCATCGTACGCCCTTTTCGAACCGGGCCGTCGATGTAAACTATATAAAGACACGAACGTAGTACCATTCGGGCCATTTTCTGCGAGGCGAAGTAACAGTGGTGCGGGTATTATCCACTGGATGGAGTACGAAAGACTCCTGGGAGCTTATTTCTGTTCTTGCACGATCCGCGGGGACGCACCCAATTAGCCTTCGACGACAAGAGAGGATCGGGAGAGGCTAACGGAGACGCTGTCACTGCCTCGCGGCCGCGACGAGCCGATCGACGGGTATTTAGTGAAGCTGACCGAAGACTGCGAATCTTACCACCGATTTTCTGGAAATAAGAATGGAAGTTATTTTCCATTTAGAGTCCATTCGGAGGTCCGGCGGAAGGGGCCATTTTCTGCGAGGTGATGCTGATGTGGCGCGGATGGCGATGCATCGCACAAATTTCGCTAGAGGAAGTTCACTTTGAGATATAGTCATATTTGCCAGATACTTCTCTCGGTGAAGAAATGAAAATTGAAATTAGGGTAAAAGTGGGGAATATGGCCCGGTCCATATATCATTGATTTACGTGTTAATCGAGGTGGGCAATATTCACCACTTTTAGCCTATGTTCAATTCGACTCTTGGGAGCTCAATCAGCGAAGCTGACTGGCAGCTGCAAATCTTACGGCTGATTGATAAAAATTGAAACGATTTATGATCCTGAAGATATCTGCATGAGACCGAATTTCATTGAAGTTGTAACTACTGTGTTCTACATCGCACACACTTCGGTAGGCGAAGTTCATTCGGAGAGTAAAATTCTACGAGTAAACAATTATTTTTCTTCTGAAAGTAGTGCGACGGACACTTGCAAAATATGAATAAGGTCATACTTATTTTCCACTTGGAGTATCAGCGAAAGGGGCCATTTTCGACGAGGCGATGTAACAGTATCGCGGGTCTTATCCGCTGGATGGATTACAAAAGACTTATTTCCGTTCTTGCACGATCCGAAGGAACGCACCCAATTACCCTTCGACGACAAGAGAGGAGCCGCGACATGCGAACAAGTATTTAGTGAAGTTGACCCACGACCGCGAATCTTACCGCCGAATTTCACGGAATAAAAATTACAATGATTTGTTTGGCTCCTGGCCAGCTCTGGCGAAGTGCCCATGAAACGAAAACTTTACCGAACCAGAACTAAGGGAAAGGAAATATCTTCGATGGATCCATCCTCAGCTATTGAATAGCGCAAGCACGGTCGGTCAATTTCACCGAAGAGCCGCGACGAACGTCCCGAGGACCGGTGCGTAAGGCTCGTCCAGGATACCCCTGGATCCATCCGTGGCGAAGCAGGCGCCTCTCGCAGGGAAACGCGTCCCGCGCCCTCGCGAGTCCGCGGGTCAAACGTAAAGCCCGCGAGTTTGCTCGTAAACGTCTCGCGTCGGTCGTCGGTCCCGCGTCCGTTCGCCGGCTGGATACGCACTCGAGCCCTCGCTCGATCGTTTACACGTTCGACGGCTGCCGGAGACGACGGATGGTAAGAAAAATCAAAGAAAAAAAAAATTGAAAAAATAAAATAAAATTGAAGAGGAAAAAAAATGACATTATGAACTTTCAGGCGGCCAAGCGGTCGCGAGTCCCGGCGACTCGTCGTTTAGTCGGTGACCCCGGACTGTCAACCTTTTCCCCTATCTTACTCATTTCGCGTAGGATTTTCTCATTTCGCATGGGATTTTCTCATTTCGCGTCGGATTTTATATCCGCGGCGCTCGGCCAATCTCGGCCGACAGGAGTAAGGGACGAAGATAAGGATTGCCGGAGAGAGTTCCGACGATCGTTCGGTAATATGGATAGATGTAGTGGGTATGTTGGATTTATATACGTGCGTGGAGCTTCGTGCTGATGAACCGCAGGCCACAGGTGCAGTAAACCCCTTTAATTCGCGAGCGAGCCTAATGGCTCGCCGGCTCGCGAGGCTTCCTCTTCTTCTTCTTCGTCGCCTTTCTCGCATATAATACCGCGATGTCCCGACCCCGGGTTTATAACGTTTGCACTAAACTCGCGCCAGTCGCGAGCACGCACGCGAGAAGTATGCCGCGTCCGCGCCCACAATTATCGTCGCTTTTGTGTATTGTCGGTACTTCGAGCCGATAGAGGAAAATTTCCCGCGCGTATCGTCTATGCATCTGGTACGAACACACCTCGATGAACCCGACGCGTGCTGAACATTGACCGAGTCTTTTGCGGCTATAAAAATCACAAGCCCGGGCGCGAGACGTCGATTTACGACTTTTCTTCACCCGTTAAAACGATTTTTACTTCAATACATACATTTTTCGATAAATACATTTTTCATAAAGTAAAGGCTGAAGGACTTCGGTCAATGCCCCATCGGCCCACCCCAAGGCATCGTAATGTATAAAGATACGAAAAAAACACCTAAACAAATAAAACTCGTATTGTAAGGGAGGTCAATAAGTGTCTTTTACTACCGGCTAGTGAAATCAATTTTTCAATAAATACATTTTGTAACAAATTAATTTTTCATTTGACTAACTTCGGTCGATGGCAGCACATTTGTAATCTAAGTCTGTTAGGTATCAAAAACCTGTTCTATGTTATTCACTACTAATTTTTCAATAAATTAATTTTTAATGTAATATGATAGAATCGTATATTCAATTAATTGGAAAATAAGGTGGAAAATAAGAAAACGTGATAACAATCGATTGAAATTCTGGAATTAAATTCCGAACGTGACTACTCGGTTATATATAGGACACCTATGTGCGCAGAATCGGTATGGAGATGTGTGTACGATGTATCGATATCTCTTCGCATCAGCTCGCGCTCTATCTGCCTATCAACATCAGACATACTGGTTTCCATTCAAAAATCTATTCATAGAAGCGTGAGCCGAGACGATAGGATCGTCGATAGAAAACGATGCGGGATGCTGCGCGTTTTTTTTTAACGAGGAAGGATTCATTGCCGGTCCCACGGCCAGCGAAGATACGCCGTCTCCGATGTGCTTATCTCTCTTTCTCTGTTTCGTTCTTTATAACTTTTTTTTTTTTTTAATTCGTTTCACCACGAAGAAACGTCTTCCCAGGGGAATTATTCGGCGAGATAAGCGAGGAATGAGAGAGCTACAGACGGCCGCGTAAGGGATTTGAATTGTTTTAATTATTCGATATATTTGAATAACATATCGAATTGTTTGTACCTTTTATGAATTTTCAAAAAAAAGAATAAAATTGTCCCGTTCGATACCTCGATCATTCCGACCATTCCGATAATTCTGAGCAATTTGGAAGAAATAGAAATTCATGTGAAGTGCGGATTCACAATTATTTTAATTATTCGATATATTTGAATAACATATCGAATAATTTGTAGCTTTCATGAATTTAAAAAAAATAAACTAAAATTGTGTGCAGTAATTCTGAGTAATTTGGAAGAAACAGCATGTGAAGTGCGGCTTCACACAAAGTATTTCACGTGACGAAATCGACCGCAATGAAGTCGCAGTTAATCCGACGGAATAAGAAATTAACGACGCAATTCCACAAAGTTCAAACTCCCGAGGTTAAAAGTAAAGGTTCGACGAGTTTAGCGTTAATAAAATAATCGGGTTTCGATAATGAGTTTCTAAGCCATCAGCGTTCGGGCAACTTCGCGGCATTAAACGCCATCGCGACGAATCGTCAGCGACGTCGATGTTCGAACTATTTGCCCGAGGGGCAAATACTTTTTCCCCCCGACGGTTCTAAACCGCGATGCCCGAGAGAGTCTCTTCGGGTTCGAAAATTCCAGGGCCACAGACCCGACACGAACGGAGACGATCGAAGACGATATTACGAAGAGGCACTCGGCGGAGTGCGCGCACTGTGGACCGGCAGGATTGCTGAGTGGCCTCTTCTTCGTCTTCCTCTTCGTCGTCTTCATCTCTCGGTGTCCGGCTTCTCGGGCGGGCAGCACCTAAATCAACAGAGCCGAGAAAAGTCGAGAAGTTTGACTTACCGAGTAAACCGGCGAAGAGGCTGCTGCGGCCGATCCTCGCTGGGCGCGACCGCGGGGACAAACGCGCGAGGAAAAGCCGTGACACTGAAAATCGTGCTGGAGGGCACCAGAGGGAATACCAGAAAAGGAATTTCTTCGGGTTAATTGAACTGCGAAAGTTGCGGTCAATGAATATTTTTTGAAGAATATTTTTTGTTGGCCTTGAAATCATAGAAATTTTTTCATCAGCTTCAGTTAGCGGAAGTAAGACTTGATACAATGAATCAACGATGAACACCTTGCGTCAATGTATCGAGCAACAAGTTGGCAAATTAGAGTAAAGATATGTGCGCGCGCAATTGAAATACGTGCGTAAAAATTCCAATAAAAATTACGGTATTGGGCGCGACTCGCAAAATGAATTTGCGTAAAGTGCGCAAAAAAAATCAACGACGATCAAGGAAAAGCTATGACTCTGAGAATCATACTAAAAAAAAGGAGCCAGTAAAGGAATTTATTTTCGCGGGTTAATTGAACTGCGAAAGATGTGGTCAACGGCTCGAAGAACATTTTTTGTCGGACTTGCAATCAGACATTTTTTCATCAGCTTCAGTTAGCGGAAGTAAGACTTGAAACAATGAATCAACGATCAACGCCTTGCGTCAATGTATCGGGCAACAAGTTGGCAAATTATAGTAAAGATGTGCGCGCGCGCAATCGAAATACGTGCGTAAACATGCCAAAAAAACAGCTGCGATATCGCACGCGACTCGCGACACGAATTTGCGCGTAAAGTGCGCAAAAAATTTTACGACCATCGACACGCGAAGTGAGTGAAAAGGTGTAGATTCTGTCACCTCGCGTAATCCACTCGAAACGCGGAAGCGCTTAGTCGCTATACAGCGTGGGCGAAAACAGGATTCTTCCTGGTTGTCTTCGAATAGACATATATTTAAAAAATAAAAAATAAAAAAAATAATCCTTCAAGAGATTTCTATATTTTGCCTTCGAGGTGATAAAGAAAAAGGTCGGACGTCGAATTATATACCGAGCGGTTGAGTTCGGACATTCGCGAAATTTACAGTCGATAATAAATAAATAAATAATGAAATGGTGACAATTGAAAATTTATCTTGCAGAACTTAGCGACTTTGTATCGATGGAGGGAAGATAAAGATAAAATATAAAAATATATAAAAATCTATATATAGAGGATTTTTGATTTTTAGCGTATCTTCACCGGTTCATCGTCTTCCTGCTCACGTACGAGCAATATAGCGACGGAATGGTGGACTCGTGCGGGACACTATGTGTGCGAAGAAGCGCGAGCGAGCTGGTAGATGTTTGAGGACCCGGCCGAGCGAGCATCGAAGCCTTCCAGATTAAACGACTCGCAGCGCTGAGACGATCTGCCCATCAACGTGCTGGATATATTGACAGAGCGCTGTACTGTATGCGCTCTCGTAACCGGACGATGAGACTCGACTTGGGACAAATATTTCACGACTTATAATACATACTGTATTTGTGTTGGGCTATATGAGAGTCAATGCGAATTTCAAAAAAAAATTGTGGTCTTGACAAAAATGGTGTCTAAAGCGTGGTAATAAATGCTGTAAAGAAAGGGTTAAAATTCCGCGACTAAAATATTTCACGACTTGCAATATGTACTATACTTTTGTTAGGCTGTATTAGAGTTAATGCGAAAGTTTAGAAAAATTGTTGTTTGCAAAAAAAAATTGTGTCTGAAGTGTGGTAATAAAAGCTGTAAAGAAAGGGTTAAAATTTGCCGACTAAAATATTTCTATTGCCGACTAACTTATAATATGTACTATACTTGTGTCAGGCTACACTAGAGTTAATGCGAAAGTTTTTAAAAAATGTTGTATGCAAAAAAAAAAATGGTGTCTGAAGCATGTTAATAAATGCCGTAAGGAAAGGGTTAATACTTTACACTTGAGTTGTTGCACTCCGTGGAAATGAAAAGGTAATTTGTTATGTTTTATATCGATGGTCTAATGCAGGAAAGTCATGGAGCTGTGCTTATGCACAGCCTTGTGGCATTAAGCCATCGATATCTACTCTCTGAAAAGATAATGTACGGGCAGTTCGGGATTAATCAGGAATTCTCCGAGGACTCCGACGAAACACAGTTCTCGAGTCGAGGGTACACAATATTAATTTTTATTATTATCACCGATCATTTCAGACATACGTCTTAACAAAATACATATATTTACATTCCATCTATACTCGTTCGTTCAGCGAGCGCGCGATTACAAACGCGCCATCCACTCTCTCAGCTACGAATCACTCCTGTATACTGGCCTCACGATATGTTCAGCTTCCATCCGCTTTTATTTAAATAATTATTATTTGAGCACCGGGGTATATTATAAAAATATACAGTTCGTGAGAGTGTCTCTCGTATTATATTAAACTATATATATATATATGTAAAATATTTATATGTAAATTCGTATTAGGAAAAACAACGAATTCTTCGAAACGTGAAATCGTCGATAATTGTTCTCTCGAAACATTTTTTTTTTTTTACTTTGAAAGCAAAAATTTATTAATAATTCTTACTTGCCCAGGTCGTCGTGTCTGTTGCATCTGGCCGTTGGGGAACGTGTGCGCCACCGTGGGAACTCAATGCAACAACTTGTTCGTCTTCCTCTTTTTCTCGTTCTTCTTCGCAACGGTGAATAGAAGATATCAAGAGTTAATTATTATTGACGTAAAATCTCGTGCAATCCACCCCGGGCACGATCGAGTGACCTTACATTCTGGCGAACGATCGCGAGTCTACTCGAATAGTTATGTTATTATACAATCTTTTATCTACCGTGCAGACGTTGCGCCCCGAAGCGGCGCGAGCGTCTCCGAGCGTTCATGGTTAATGGCCGATCGGGGCCCATAGTTCTTCTCCCGGCGTCCTCCTCCCGTCGTCCAACCGACCAGAGATATCCCCGTGGCATTATAACACTTGGCATTAAGACTCTTTATTTCGATGCGAAGATTAAAAAAACTTGATGATATAATACTGAGTCCGGGATTCTGCACTTTCTTCGTTCACTCGTTAAACCGATCTTTAATTTTTTTTCGGTACAATAAAACCCCATTGCAACTGAAATCGGCAAATATATTTTACCGATAAAGAACCGATGACGGAAAATAATAATTTCTTTTTTCGACAATAATTTTTGTCGCAAAATTCGAATAACCATTTATTGTGCAGAGTAAATTTTTGAGTTTTTTTTTTTTATACTGAAATAATTGTTTATGCGCTGAGGTGTCAAAGATTTGATGTTTAAATAACAGTTCGGATATTGTGCGAGATGACTTTTTGTTTAAAAAAACTCCCCAATCTGAAACTTCACCGTTTCCGCGTGAGCCAATCGCATAAAACCGAAACAGCTTGAAAGCCATCAAAATTCTGATACGCCTGGTCATTAAGCCGCCGATTTTTGACGATCTCACGAACCGGGCACACAGTGTAAAACCACGGTTACGGAAAACCGCCTTCTTCGCTGCGGAATTACTTTGCCTCGAGGAGAAAGAAAAAAAAAAAGAAATCTTAACGAGCCGACGATGACATTTTTTTTCTTAAATTTCTAGAGTCTCCCGTCTATTTCCGTGCTGCCTTTTCTATCTTATTTGCATCACAACGAAGGCCGGTGGTTGGCTTGTCGACGTTCGAATCTCCACCGCAGCGCGTCCGAGGCGAAACTTCTTCTATCTCCCGAGAGTCAGTTCTCCGCCGAGGGGTGACGAGAGTGTCGTAGCAGGCAAATCGCTAGAACGGAGTCGATAATAAACTATCGCGCAAGACGGACGTTACGCGCGCGCGTTTTACTTCTCCGCTCGTCTCTTCTCGCGTCCTCGCTCGGCGGCTTCTTTT